>LT658863.1:0-12654 GCA_900128575.1 Stramenopiles sp. TOSAG41-1 | reverse complement strand
TAAAATAATTTTAAGGTTACTAAGTGTCCAGCTGCACTATCCAAAGAACCTAAATGGAACTACACATTACTTTTTACTGTCGATAAAAACACCCGCCGGCGACAATGCTAAAATATATATAATTATTATTGATAAGTTTATTAAGTGTTTAATGATTTATATGTGCATAATATACACTGCCTCCTCTGCACTGTTCCTCAATCGGCAGCGCCATCTTTAGCGGTCAAGGTCACATCGCTCAACGCTAGAGCGTTCTGGGAATCATTATATTCAGTATTGATGGTGCTTTCTACTTTCTTGTCCTCATCAATCGCTCCTGACGGTGACGAGGAACTGTTGGACTTTCCATTTTGAGTGCCTTGTGCTGGAACATTGTTAGACTCTTCTCCTTTCTCGGTAGTGTGAGATTCTCTCGTCGATTGATCTCCTAGAAGCGCTTTTATATCGAAATCTTTAAATGTCTCCATCATCTTTAGTTGCGACTTTGGGCCATCCGCTTTGTTCCGTGATATGTCATCGGCGATTTCCTTTATATTGGAACGAAATTCGTCTGCGTCAATAACAGTTTTATACTGATCCCTGAACCTAGTTGTTAAAGCATTTAAATACTTGTCTACTCGTTGTCTAATTTCTGGTTCAATCTCTGCATCCCAAGAAGTTATATCTATAAATAAAATTGCCCGCACTCCCTCATGATCCTTCACTATCATCTCCATAGTTTCCAGCGGTTTCATTATACTTTTTACCAGCATCTCATTCTGTGTTTGACGAGTTGTCTTACGATTGTGTTTCCGCGTTACCCTAGGCATCTCGAATCTGACTTTTTGTAGAGCCCCTGAATTCTTTTTTGTTGAATGCGCAAACTGGTAAAATGTTTTAATCAGAGCGTCGACTCCATCAGTTTCGCCAGAACCACTCCACTTTTTCTTATATTCAAAAATAGTCAACTGTGAGTCGACGTCCATAACTATTACTCGCTTGATGGAGTGCATAAAAATTTGTTCGCAGCTTTTTGGCGCTTTGGCTTCAGGAGCATTTTGGGATTTTAATGCAGGCGATGCCATAAACAGTGTTGATTCCTGACCCCAATGACTTCTCCCAGACACGTTGCGGGCAGCAGCAGCGGGGATGGATACCCAACACAAATGCAGGGATGACGACTTGTTTGCCCCGACGACAAAACCACCGCCAATAATTAATTACCAACAACAACAAACAAGCAGAAGAAGACAAATAAAATAAATAATAAATATATTATTTAACACATCATTTTGTTGTTTTGGCCAACAGCAGCAGCAAGCAGGAGGACGCACGAGGAGCAGCAGAAGAATAAAGTCTTTTTGATTTAAGGTTCTATCTTCCCGACGGTAATGCTGTTGACATACGGTATTCAGGATTGCAGCCACATTCAATAGTCACGCCGTTGTCCCTTTTAAGGTATACCTCTCTCCTATCTCTCCGGTTTGAGATTTAGATTTGAGATTATTGTTCGTTATTGCCCGGGAAGCAAGAGTAGTCTCCAGATAGGCGACAGGGCTGCCTGAGGGCCATGCGTTTTTTAAATGACGTTATGCGGGAAGTCATAGGGCCGTGAGGGTACTCTAATGTACTGTATACTGTACTGACGAATTGATTGTTCATGGCGTTGTACGTTACTGTTATAGCTGCTGAGGTCTCCGACGCATTGTCCTTCGTTGTCTGGATCACTGTGGCTCTTGGCTAGCCGTGGAGTTTCAATAGTGGTATGTTTTGGCGGTTGCAAGGGACTCCATCCAAACGCATTCGGCGCCCGTCGCTCAACCGTACCGACGTCATCGCGGAGACAACCGGAGCAAATATTGATCTTTGTGACTAAACGCAGATAAGTATTTGGTAAACATGCAAGCCATTGACGTGCCAGCTGCGGGCGTCGCCTTTCGTGCAGGAGCGGAGAATGCTAAGGAGTGCTTCTCATTTCCAGAGCCACCACTGACACCTCACAACGTAAAGAAATACCGGAAATCCATGACTGAAGAGCCGGGCAAACGCATCGTTCACTACGGTATCATCGACGATCAGATCAAGTTTGGCGCTGAACGTGCAGAAAGAAGATATGGAACAAATACGGCTGACACTGGTGAGAAAGTTGGGGATGTCTTCCCTCACGGACCGCAAACAGATATGGCACGATATTTGAACGATAGGAAAGAAGCCATTTACAAGACAAGAAAAACTGAAGTCCTAGGGAAGACCCTGGATCGTGGGGTAAAATTACCGGCCAAGACACAACACGAAGATTTTCGTTTTGGATCAGCTCCAAAACAAGCAAGTGATGTTGGGGCGAAAGACTTGCTGTATCCTGTGCCGGCCCGCGAATCCAAGGAAGCGCAACGACTGTACCAAAAAAGTCATGGAACTTTTGAACCAGGTGAGCAGCGTCGCAGGTATGAAGGCGAGGAGAATGATCTAGGTTTCGATGTTCAAAAGAAAAGATTCGGTATGGTTGGTGCGATGGGCGACCAAAACGGTGTTCAGAAATGTTTGACCAATGTAGAGGTAGCGAATGGAAATTCGGGTAGTGTTTTGCACATTGTACCAAAAAACGTGGCTAGGTTCAAGGAAAGTGTTGAGCACAAACTGGGACAGTGTAAAAATTTAGGACAATCTGACAGCCGACCACCAAACCATAAATCCCATGCATATGGGGTCGTAGACAAGGCTGGTCAAACATGGGGTGCTGCGGAATGTATCCAAGGCAGCTACACGGAGGAAGATCAAATGCCAGATATTGATTTAGGGCGTAGTGTCACTCCTGGATGGAGAAATGATACAACAACCAACAGGACGTTTGGCTGCCCGACCATCCGGACGGACGTTAAGCCGCCAAAGAAACGATCAGTAGGAGATGGGCAAAACTATGGTGATGATACGAATGCCTTTGCTTTGTTGCATCCAGCGCAGTTCGCAGGAATGGGCGTCGCAGACGAAGATTTTATTGAGTTTCGAACTCGTGATGAGATAAGGGAGATATTTAAGGCCATCAATGTGGACCTCGAAGACTATGAATTCAATTTAATTTGTGAACGAGCTGAAGTAGCGTATAAATTTAAAGCATCGAAAGGCAACGGTACGTTGACAGTTGAATCATTTAGACAAGCATACAATGAATACGATAATGCCAGAGTAGCAGGCAATACGCCAAGTTGGTGGAAAAAGAAGTAAGGTACCAGTTAAGATTATCAAGAGAGTGTCAGCAAGCATGTTTGATGGTGAATAGAACTTAGTTATGATAACATAGCTTCGGCGCAGTATTTTCGCGCGTTCAAATATTCTTAGCTTTACCATATATATATGGTTCGTTTGTTGAGTATAAAATTTCTCTTAATCACGATATTAAATTAATACATTACGCACGTACTTTTTTGGTTTTTATTCACCTTGTCCTTCCCTTCTGGGAAACACTGACCGGCATAAATCTTCAACAGTATCATCAATAAGCAGAAGGTGAATATTTGTCTCCTTGCTAAATGCTGAGGCAACAAAATGATCCAAAGCCAGTATTTCTTGAGTGGTAGCACCTTGGGCTAAACCTGAAGCATTTTTTACTTTTGAAGCTCCTTCTAGTTTAATCGTGCGTGGAATGCGTAAGCGCATATAAATATTTAAAAAAGGCTCTGGTCGCATTTTACAGGATTCGGAGACGGCGTCGAAACTTTTGGATCGATTTTCATTTGCGACATCATCCAAACGATTTTCCACCATCATAGCAATATTTTGTTTTGTTATTGAGGTAGTTAACACCTTTGATTTTGAGCTGAGCCAGCTGCAACCTTGGTGATGCTGACGAAGGATATCTGTGAACTTTAAAGCTATGGATTTGTTAACACCTTGTATACATCGTGATGAAGTTTGCAAGTATACAATAGGTGCATCCTTCAGAAGATGAATATTTACGTCCAGCTCAAGCATACAGCGCTTCAAGCGGACTGTAGATCTTAGGGGGCGCGTTATAAACAGCGTATTTAATGTTGCATTTTCTGTTACTGCATCTTTTAGAAGTTGAAACATACGCAAGCTTTCCATGTCACTCTTCTTGCAGCTTACAATTTTAACACAGGTATAAAAAGGCAGAATGATTAAGGCCAGAACATTCATACTGACAGGAGCGATGCTGTTATGTTCTACCGACCCTACTGCTTCTGGCAAGATGACACAATACACTTCCTTGTGATTTATAGCAAAAATAATGATACGCTTTTTGCTCATGTAATATACCAGTGCCCATAAATTAAAAATTTTTTGTTTCATTCGTCTATGGCAATACGCATATGCGGTCTTCATTGCTTTGTGGGAAAGGTGGTACTCTTCTAATGCTTTATCCCTGAAAGTTTTCTCAATATAATACATTTTTTTTAGTTTATTGAAGTAATACGACCTATTTCGTCTTCCAAAATTACTTCGGAGTCTGCGAACTATGGCTTTTCTTCTTCTCCAATTTTCTTTCAAAATTTCCCAAGGTGGTTTTACGTACACGTGCTGCAAACAGAGAATGGCTTTCTTCCGATTTTTACTCTGCAGTTTGCTATTGCTCTTCCAGCGATAAAATTGATTTTTGTAAAGTTTGTTTCTAAAAAGTCTCTTTGCCTTCATCAATTTCATCTTTTCTATCTTTTTCTTTCTATGAAAATGTTGCAACTCCAAAGACGACGCGGACCCGGATTGTGGCTTCCTCCTTTTTGGACATTTTGCTTCATGCTCCTCGACCACAGAGCTTTTTCTTGGAAAAAAAGCTTTCAGCACGTTTCTTGCTGTGTCAAGAGGTAAGGTACCGTCATGAGCATGATCAGTTCCATGTACTTTCCTACCTGCCCTTTCAAAATTTGTCAGCAACTGACCAAACATGTTTTCAATATCATGAAGATAATTCTCCTCCCACCTTAATCTGAACACTTCATAAAAAACTACATACAAATTTAATATTATATTTTATTATATTATTTATAATTATTTATTTTCTTCTCTAAAATAATTTCAAATAAAATAATAAATTATTTAATTACAAATAATTAAAAATTTTGTATGCCTTGCGTAACGATCGATAGACATCATGCTGGTGACAATGAAAGCAGACGCTGGAGTTGGAGTCTACGAACCGAGTACAATATGCTAGGAGCGATTCTCTTTTTACCTTAAAATGAACTGGTCCGATCATTGATTAGTCAGTACTGTTGTAGAACATATATTATGGTGAAGGAAGGCCCGAGGAGAGAGAAGAGGCTAATAATAAATATTATTAAATAAATAGCACTACCATTAAAAAAAAAAAAAAAAAAAAGTAAAAAAGGAGAAGAAGAAAAAGAAGATAGATAGTAGTAGTAGTAGTATGTTAGATAATATCAAAATAATAATCACTATTATTAATTATGATGATGAGGAGAGCATCATATACATATTTTTGCTCTCCTCTCTCGACAACGTGTGCATGACACTTTCGCAGGGCATCCATAGTGCTGGCAACGTCGGGGTCATTGTGTGTATTTTTGCCCCTTCGAAGCATCATGGCGTTCCATCAACGTGGTAACGATCGAAAAAGGCAGTCCAGGCCGGGCTTCAATAAACGTGGTTTTGCAAAGAACAATAAGGCACCACCAGCTGCATGGTTTGATCCCCCAATGAAAGCCCTTTTCGTTGGCCGGCCACCATTGCCGTTCATGGAACCTCCCATCAAACATTTCAAATCTCCAATAAAAATTCAAGGCGTGTCTGAATTTTTAAAATATTTTGAGAGTGCTGATGAGAACAAGAAACGAGTAGAAAGCGAGAAAGCTGAGACTAGAGAAGAGAAAAAGAAGCGCTTGGTTGAGGAGAAAAGGGTAGCCGAAGCCGCAAAACTAAAAATCGAAATAGAAAAATGGAAGCGAGAAAAGGAGACGAATCTAGACCCTGCAAAGAATGTCAAAATTACAGAAAACCCGATGGCGACACTACTTGTAGCTCGTTTAAGCTATGAAGTAAAAGAGGAAGATATACAGCAGCTCTTGCAAGAATATGGCAAAATCAAAAAAGTGACGTTGATACGGAATACTGCTGCGGATGATAGTAACAATGACAAAGACAAGCCTCCGCACCGAGGATATGCTTTCGTTGAGTATGAAAACGAAGAAAGCGTCCGGACTGCATACAAGCGAGCTGAAGGGAGATCCTTATTGGGCAAACGTATTCGCGTCGATGTTGAACGCGGCAGAACGGTGGAAAATTGGCTACCCCGTCGTCTTGGTGGTGGCAAGGGAACTAGTAGGATGCCTAAAAATAATCGGCAAAAAAAGACAAAAACCTACAAGGATAAACGCGGTCGGCGTTCGAGCAAGTATTCTAGGGCAATGAGGGAGAGAGAGCGTGCGCGCAAGGAAAGGCTTCATGGTAACAGAGCTGGGCAGAGAGGTGTTAAGCGTCCGCGAGAGTAATTCGCCGCACCCCACTCCTGCACTCGGCTTGGTGATGATAACTTCGTGATATGTACAGTGTTAGTAGTAGTACAGTGTATTTTTTTATGAAGAGATTGATATTAGAATGTGTCTCCTTCTTCTTTCCTTTCCTTCCTTCATTCTTCCCCATTATTATTTTTCGTTGGTGTTATTGTGTTGGTGGCTGTTGGCAGCACAGTACTTGTTCCTACGTAGTCGTACCCTATGAAGCAAAATTCATCTTTTTGTAAAATAAAAATCTTCTCGTCAATTTTATTACTTACTCCACTTATTTATCAGAAAACATTCTAATATAATGTACTAATTTGTATTCTAGTGATAGGATACTAGAGCTAACAGAAAATAAAAAAAAAGAAGAGGAAGAAGAGAACGAAATAAGTTAACAATAAATAACAACACAATGATGGACAAGAACGAAAAAAATATATTTAATTAATAATTATTTTTATTTCAAATTTTTTTTATTATTATTATATTATTATTAATTAAAAAAATAAATAGCCCTATTATTTGGTGATAGTGAATTCACACTGTCACCGGGGTACACGCCTTCCTGTGGTTCAGAACACAGATTTAGGACGCAGAAGATCTTGTCGACCGCTTTGAAACATGGCGTCGTCATGGCTAAACAACGTTACCAACGCTTTGGAATCGCTGGATCAAGCCGCCGAGACAGCTCTGACAACAGAGGAAGAGAGAAAGGATGTGGAAATTGCTTTAGAAAAGAGAAGGGAGCTAGCAATCGATGAGGCAATAGAAAGAGACGAGAAAGAGTTAGAGAGAATGCATGTGACTGATCGCTTTCAACTTCAAGAATCCCTGAACGATGTAAATTCTCATCAATTTGCCATAAAATCTAGTGGTAATGCAGCCGAAGATGATGGTACAGACGAGGATATTGACCACACAGAAACAGAGGGTGTCAGTGGTGTGTCCTCTGGTAGTTACAACTTATCACCACAAGCACTGTATACGCAACAATCAATTGCAAACGATCTGACGGACGACTTGCAGGTTGTCGAAGTTGCACTAAAACGAGAACGATTAGGAAGACGAAAGGACAAAGAAGAGGCGGAAATTCGAGCTGATGTCCTACGGAAGGCAAATGCAGAACTGACCAAAGCTTTAACTGAGGCAGAGCTGACCATAGAAAAATTACGGGAAGCTGCTGACTCAACGTCTATAGAGGACATTGAACGGGACGCTTTGAGACAGGCAGATAGTGCAGAAGTTGATAAAGCTAATCGTGAGATCGAGAGATTACAGAGAGACGTGATTAAACGTGATGTAGAGATCGAAAATTTGTCTACAAAGTGCAAGAAATTGCAGAAACGGGTCGAGGACAATAGCACTTTAACGGTGGAACATCAGGAGCGAATGCATAGTCTTGAGCGCGAATACAACCTAAAGCTAAAATCAAGGCAAGGGGATTTTGATCGCTTAAAACGGCATGCAGAGAGGGTACAAAAAGAGCTAGACATTTACATGAGTAAGAGTGCCATGCTGGAAGAACGGGTTCGCCAAAATGACCGCAAAAATCAGGAAAATATGACTCGCCGCAGGAAATTTGAAGAAAACAGTTCGGTACTGAACGAAGAGGAATACCTGGAGGACACAGTCGACATTGAGGGCGGCTACGGTAGAAACATGGTCAGCAAATATTCTCGGCGTAGACGCACAAAAGGTATAGCGTCTGCTCTAGCACCAATTACGCCTCTTACGAAAAACCGGCGGGTTCGCCGTGCCATTGATCAAGTCGATCGGTGGTCGTTGGAAACAGGCCGTGCTTTGGAACGTTATCCGTTGGCAAGACTAGTTTTCGTGGTGTACTTGGTCACTTTACATTTTTGGGTATTTATTTTGTTGGGACATCATTCGCATTCGATGGAACATAACTCTGGGGGAATGGGGCATGCAATACCAGGTGCTATGCCTGCAGCACCACCTCCACCACCGCAATGAGAAGGTCGGCATGTAGATATTTTTGGTTCATATTGAACAGTACAAGTAGGGGCGTTGGCGATACACAGTTGCGCCTCCCACACAATTTATAACATGCACACCGGGATGTATGTTAATGTTGTGTGCGTAGTTCGAGAGTAAATGAAATATTTTTTCTTTAATTTTGAATAAACATATATCATTTTAAAAAAGTTTAATACCCAACACAACACTCTGTGAGTAATAATACTATATCTCATATTTATCACTATCTCTCAAGAAATTATACAATGATAATAAGGCAGTAACATAATTGATTTCTCAAATCTCAAAACTTATTTTGTATATTATACGATGTAGTGCAACTTTACACGCGCCAAAATATCATATTTGTTTGTAATTCGTATATTTTTATAGCAATTTCATGGTATCCAAATCAAGACGCCTTATACCATCTGGATACAAAACTGGTTCTACCAGTGCCGCTTTCTTTAACAATTCCCCTGGACATCCATCGCTAATACTCCATAAATGATCTAGCGCTCCACGCTCGACTTCTTGAACGCCTTTCGCAATGTGCTTGCTTTTCATCAAGAGACTCAAGTACTTGAATGCTTCTTGCTTCGAAAATGGCTGAACGTTGACTCTGTGCTTCAAAAAGTTCACTCGCTTGCTCACTTCCTTCGCTTTTCCACCATACCTCGAGGTTGTCGCTGCGAGCACGAAACCATTTTTTGGTTTTGCAGCAGGATTCAGTCCCATCAAATCAAATATTTGAAATGGACGCGTACCACTTAAATTACTGGGCCATAATTTTTGATGTTTATATGAATAGATCGATTGCAAATACAATGCATCAATTTCATCAATAGCTATGAGAACTGGTACCTCCGTGGCGAGCACCAACTCCTGTCGCACGGCTTGCAAAACGTAACTGGATTCTGTTACATTTCTTAAACCATGCTCAACTAATTTGAGCAGGTTGGTGCCTAACTTTTTCAAATGGTCCTGCTTCACCTCCACTTGAGCCAACTGCTCCTTGTGCGTGCTGTAGAAATTTTTCAGGTATGGAATGGTGACTTCCGGCTGATCAAACACGTTCGCCAATTCTTCCACCCTTGACGGGCGTACTACTATACCCCCTTCAGTAAACATGGTTGGGGAAGGTAGGTACATCGTGATCCATCCGGCTTTTCGAAAAACATCTAGGGCTATGTGTAGCGTTGTAGTCTTACCATACCCAGCATTGCCGTCCAAAACAACTGCACCAGTCTTAATTTGCGATTCCAATGGTGTCGGTCCTAGTTCTACGCCACGAACATACCTGTCGATGTTATTTATCAGGTCCTGCGCGAAGTGTCGGATGTAAACTTCACGAGTTTCGTCAGCGAGCAACTCTGGTTTCTGCCAGTGGCCGGATAAGCTATCGACGAGCTTTACTGTAGAGAAACCTTCTTCGATTATTTTATCTTCATTGACATTGATCATTTCAAAATCCAATTTATGCGACCCTTTGTAATTATTCATAGCGTCAGTTGCTTCCTGTTCGCTGCCAAACTCAAGCGTCGCGGAGCTATCTTTTTTGCCTTGACGAAACATTGACTTAGACGCTGGAAACATTTCCTTCAGGTATTGGTCACGTAGCTTCTCTTCAGAAGTCACTCTAATAAAGGCACCCTTCAACGTTGCGCTAGTTGCTTCATCTGCATCGTTACTCGATGTTGAATATTCAGAACAATGGAACTGCGCAAAAACGTTCTGACCTACTGAGACGGTATACCTTGGCTTTGTTCGCGTCAGGTCCGCGGTTACTCTATCGACCTTTCGCACTGACGCTGTCCATGCCGGCAAACGCTTCGCGTTCCCAACTAAAGTACGGATCATCCTTGACAAATAAATCACAGCTGTGATGACAACGCGGACCGGTTCAACAGTCTTTCAACATCGTTGATGGTCAGGATGCGTTGCACAATAGTTAATTGCATCTGTATTGTTATATTATTATATATTATTATTTTATTATTATATTATATTTATTTTTTTTTTTATTATTGTGTTCCATTCGATGAGCATCCATTTGCAGCCATCACTTGTGCTCCACCGCTAAACCCTTATTCTAACACTAATATACATCGGAAGGGGACAAAGGCCAGGCAGGCGTGGAGAACTCCTTTTTCCCTTCTTCACCTTCACCTTCAGCTCTGTTTCATCATGAAGTAGTGTGTGAGGCCCATCCTCTTCTCGGTAATTGAAATGATAATAATGTGGTGATTGCTCCTCTCTCTCTAAAAAATAGCTTAAAGCTAATTTTTTTAATTTTTTTTTTCGCGATACGACAACAACAACACCACCGATGTATGTGTTGATGATGATGTTGTTGTTAGTAAATAACATAATAAAATGCAAAAAAGGAATTCTATCTATCCATCATCATGAATTAATCCACACACACACTGTAAGTAGCAAGTGTACCAATACAATAACACTACTACTACTATTATATTATTTTTTTTTCCATATCAGCTGCTTGCAACGCTCTTTCCTCAACTTCCGAGGGTCAAAAACTATCCAAGCTTCGCGGAGGTCACCCAATCGGCTGGCACAACGATAAAACTTCAGCATCAGACTATCGCCGTCAAATGGACCGATACGGCCATGGAGGCCGCGAAGGCTTGCCTGACGATCCCGTGGGGAGAAGTGCTGCAGAGCAGACCGAACCCTTGTGCGCTTGCACCCCAAAAAATAAGGAACAAATTTTTATACCTGGGTGCGGTGACTTACTCGGGTATTTTGATGTGTTAGAAGCAACGAGCAGTTCTCATGCCGCTGCGTATACTTCTGAGTCGATATTTAGGTGTCTTGATCTGCTGCAGAGAAACAAATTCATATATACGTATCGAGAGACTCTACTTCCACCAGCAATTGTCACTACAACAACTACTTCAAAATTGACCTCCAACGAAAGCAATATACTTCAAAGTCACTCCATTGTCAGAATATACGTTTATTTGGTAGAGGCCAACGAGCGTACAGAAATTCTAAGAATGTATCATACAGATGCAGCTTCTTGCTCCGCACTGCTACAAGTACTGTGCCATTTGAAGTACGATTGGCAAAAGGGGTGGGCAGGCTTATTGAAACCACGGAGAACAGACTGCAACTTTTGTTTTGGAAAGAAACGGGTTGGGGGTAGCCTGCCCAACGAAGGACGGAGGTCGCTATATTCGGTTAAGGACATGCTCAGATGCAACCTGAAATCGCGCTGCTTTGTTATTGGTTGCGACAAGCACATCAATCTGGAGCGGATACCACGGCATGAACAGGATGCACTGCGAGAGTATTTTTCACTGCTGCATCGGTTTAATCGTCTCGAACCTCCACCTCCTGTAGACTTGGTTGGGCTAACGGTCGCAAAAGGCGACGTCCCTATTCTCAATCTGACGACAGAAATTTTTGATAACATCGCTTCGTTTTGTAGCGGTATGACTTTAGACAATTTTGGAAGAACAAGTCGCGCTGGACACGCTTACGTTTTTGATGCTGCGCCTGGATTAAAGCTCGAATTAATGCCTCACCAGAGGGCTGCGCTGCGCTGGATGTTACTGAGGGAAAATCGTCTTGCTTTCCACCACAAACTTTACGAATCAAACAATCGTGAAGACCCGTTTCAAATGCAATTGCATCCTTTTCATCCAAGTACCACGTGTACAAAGTCTATTCATGTAAATTTGGCAACTTTAGAGTTTAAACATGTGAAGGAATACTTTAGCAATTGCAGAGTTTCCCAGGAGATTGACACTCACGGGGAGGGGATCAGGAGCAACAACGTGTCGCCACCACGTAGACCTGAATCGAAACCTGCTAGAGATCAACGTACTCTAGGTCAAATTGTATCTCAAAAACACAAGTCGAAGGAAGCAGCCCGTTTTAAGTGCGTTGGGGGGCTTTTCTGTGACGATCCAGGGTTGGGGAAAACAATAACCGCTCTGGCATTGATTCTTAGAACAAAATACCAAGAGCCGATCTTGCGCCCTCATATGAAAGTGCATGCGTTGAATCCTGGTGATTACGGCAGTATGGAGGAGAGATTTACTGATAGGAAGTCTTATTTTGCGCTTGAAAACCAAGCGCATCAAACAGACTTTGAACAGACATATGGGCTGTCTTCGAAGCTAAGACAATCCCCGCGGCTACAAAGATCATCGAGCCAAGGAGAAAAGCAAGAAATTTTTCTAGCATCCACAACGCT
>LT658862.1:0-12665 GCA_900128575.1 Stramenopiles sp. TOSAG41-1 | reverse complement strand
CGTGTGTATGTAAAAATAACTATAATATATTTGAATAATTAATATAATAAAATAATAATAATAATAATAAAAGAAGAAGTAGTAGTATTAGTATTTTACACTCTCCTCTGTAATGATAAAAAAAAAATAAAAAATATATTATTATTAGCATGCACTATTATTACTATTATTATAAAAAAAAAAATAGTAATAAGTAATAATAATAAAATATAAATTAATAATAATACAACCATACACAATGTAAAATCGAATATTATGATATGGTGGTTAGTAGGGTGGTGTGTGGTTGTTCAATCAATCTGAAATCATCATCTGAAATCTCAAATCTTCTGTATCATGTATCATCTTCTATTAGATGATACATGATACTACTACTCTGTACTTACTACCACAATAATTATCCCTCCGCTTATTCATTCATCAAGGTGTGGTGAGCAAGCCATTGTGGAAGCTTCGTCCATTTTCGATCGGGGGTGATAACGAGATAGCAACCCACGAAGTGCTGTTAGCTTGCAGGCTAACAGATTATCTATTTCACTATGTTATGGATTAAAACGTATGTGATCGCTTTGACCTTGCTTAAACTTTCCGCTTCCTATTTTGCAAGCGCTGCAGCGGTGCGTCCATCGAACCCAAAAACTCTAGTGCTGCTGAATGATCTGCAGGACAAAGCGAAATTTACAAACTTTTTTGATTCTTTGGTTCATCGCAGGCACAGGCTTGTCTTTAAATCTATATCTGACGAAGCAGTAGAGCTTGAGAGCTATGGAAAACCGTTGTACAATAATGTAGTCATACTCGACGCCAAAGTTGAAGATTTCGGTGGTTTTGAACTCTCGGACCTGGAAAACTTCGTCGAAACGCACGCTGGTAACGTCCTTGTAGCTGTAGATAAAGATGCTGGTCACGCTATACGCCAATTTATAAGAACCTGCGGCTTCACCCTCCCTCCAAAAGGATTCGAAGTAATTGATCATTTTGCATATGAATCTATAAGCAATAATCTAGTTGACGGAGTCGTTGATGGTGATAGCGGCACCAACACCATTCATGCAATAGTACGTGGAGGGAAAACGGTATTGCCACAATCATCAACAGCAGACTCGAAAGTGCTTTTCAAAGGCGTAAACTTAATTTTTAAGAAAGCAACTAGAATAGTGTCGGGTACCCCGTTTGCTGTTATGCGAGCCCTTAGAACGACGTACTCGGCCAACCCAGAGAAAAGCGTAATGAGCGTTGAGTCACAGAACACTGGAAAGCGTATGGTACTTGTAGGAGGATTACAGGCTATGAACAATGCACGAGTTATTATCGCCGGCTCATACGCTATGTTTGAAAATGCTTACACGAGAAACAACAAGGCTTTTTTATCGTCTACGTCAGCATGGAACTTTCACGAGACTGGCGTCTTGCGAGCACATTCTGCACACCACCAGCTTGTCAAGCGTGACGATTTCGTGGTTCCTCAGAATGCTAGTAAGCATCATTTTTTAAGTCATGGGTATCGCGTAAATGACGCCATCATGTATTCGATAGTCATGGAAGAATATGTGTATTTGGAAAACAGCTGGATTCCTTTTACTGCAGACGATTTGAAACTAGAAATTTTACTGGTTGATATTGTTCGGCAAATTAAATTAAACCATATGGGTAAAGGCCAATATACTACGACTTTCAGCTTGCCAGAGAAACCTGGCGTATACAAGTTGCAGGTCACGTACAATCGTTCGCCTTCAATGACAGTAGTGGACAACATTCAAATGATTACAGTACGGCCAAAACGAACACATGAATATGACACGTTTGTACAGTTGTGTTACCCATACTTTCTATCGATTGTAGTCTTGCAGATGGGGTGGTGCCTTTTCGGTATTAACTTTTGGAATTCAATTAACTTGTAGCGCTGAAAATTTTGCAAAATGAACCTTGATTTGTGTAGAGAGCACTGATCGTTAACAGAGTTAGCGAATAGGGTTGAAAATCATAATATAATAAAAAAAAAAGAAGTAGTTTAGTTATGTTACGTATTAATAATAAATAATAATAATAATAATGAAATAATTGAAATAATTGGTTGTTGTTTTATTATTTTATATGATAAAATAACCTTATGTTGTAAGTAATAACTAGTACATATTATTAGTAGTAGTCGTGTAGTTAATTTAATTCCTGGAACAGAGATACACCACCTAAAAAATGCGTATATTGTACTTTTTCACATTTCATGGATTCAGAAACAAAAAGTTAAAAGAAGCTTTTTGGAATGCCGGTAGCCTTTTGATTTTGCCCTCGCATAGATTTGTAAACTATTACTTCGTACACACATTTTTCTCGACGTGCGTCTTTCGTACAACTATTCGCCCAAAGATAGATAATTTATTTTCGAAATGGGTCCAAATGTCAAAATGTGTGACGCTCTCTTTCATAACTCGCAAACATAGTTAAACCTGTCTAAATATACAACACTGAGATAATATTCTTTCATACCTGCTTAAAGAGTGAATCGCAATATGAAAATCCCATTCCGGTTGACACGAATGGTCAACCTATTTGCAACTCAGGTTTGCTGATGTTGTTGTTGGTACCCAAGGATCAATTAAGGTGTTTTGTGAGGCACAACCAACATCAAAAAACTAACTTCAATTCGTCTCACTTCGCACTAAAAAGCTAGGATATATTGCAACGAATAGATTCAAAACAGATGCATCTGTATTCATTTGAATTTTGCGTTTTTGTTTATGTGAACGTATGGCTTGTATAAAGGCCAAAAGTAGAAATCGACCAAATTTACCATGGTCATAGCATGGACAAAACTAGCGGAAGCAAAATGCTATTTTCACCGTGAATCTGAGATGGGGCATGCAATAGGGCCCTCTACGACTGTGGTTTATGTATATCGACATCATATGCGACAAAAAAAAGACGTGGTTTACGGCTTACTTTTTTTGCTACATGACCTCGCAGGTCTTCCATTTATGAACCCTACTAGAAACCCCTTTATAAATCGACCGAAATTTATACTAAATTAATATCCTATCAAACATAAATTAATATGTAATAGCATTAACAAACGACGAGCAGGAAAAAAGAGAGGTGGCACCTTCATAATTGATCCGCGTGTTGTAATAAAAACCCAGAATGGGTTTAGATATCAAGAACTGTCCATGGCATACACACTCAAAATGTAGCAGTAACATTTTTTTCGTGTTTAGCACATTACTAAGTCACGGTCGAACACTACCACTTATCTTTTTCACAGGTTTCCCCGCTTTGTATTGAACTACGCCACTGAAATTTTTGCTCTTAAATGGGCGTTGGAGTCGTTTCACCTTTGACGAAGATACTGGCCGCCATGGGGACTCGTCGTAAATGTCGTCATCATCATTTTCTAACCACTCTTCGAAATCACTTTTTTCTCTTTGTCTTACTATTTGAGGAATCGATGATTCTTTCAGCTTGCGTCGTTGTAATGGCGATACCTTGTTAATTACAGTATCATTTCGCTTCAATCCTACTACGGAATCACTAGCCTTTTTCTGGACAAGCTCGATTTCTACAGCAGTCAAACCCTTTGACTTTAAATATTTTATTTTGGCATCTTCAGGTTTATCCCTATGTTTTTTATGCAACCAGTAGTCAACGCCTCGTGCAACATACCTTTCACGAGGTTCAGTGGACATACGCGACGTTTGAAAATGGCTGCTCTTAGAGCATCTAACCCTTACGAAATAACGTCTGTAAAATGTAACACTCTGACTCAGGCGGCGTGTGGAGGCACCTGGATGGGAGAATTTAGCGCCAACTTGCAATACGATTATCCTTCTTGTTGGATCATCATCAGCAGCGGAGCGAAGTAAGAGAAGAAGAAGAAAAGAGTGGCAATAATAAGTAATGATACAAAGTAGAACAATAATAACAATTAGCTATGGGAGAATCTCTCTACTCATCACTATCCTTACGAAACTCATAATAATAACTCATATTATTTTTTATTTTAACAAAAATAATATATTCTGCGTAAGTTGTGTGTCCTTGCTTGATGAAGCGTCAATTATGAAGTACGGAGGACACTATTCCATGTGATAGGGAACTGATGTAGTTTATTTTTAGCATGGCAAGTTACACAATTGATTACATAAATTCTGTATAGGAGACATATTCTTTTAGAATACAAAATACGTTCTTGGCAAAATGGCAAGGCTGTGTGCCGCCTGCGATGAGAGACAGTGGTGATGTTGCCGTTAATAATAGATTGTAGAATAATGCCCTCCTGGATGATAGCAGGAGGCTGATCACGTTGTCATCACTTCTACCATAAAAAAAAAAATTAATTATATTTGTGCATAATAATAAATTATAAATGTATAATAGAAGTCATAGTTAGTGGTAGTACCCAGGAATTTTCTTCTTCCAATTTCTTCTGGAGGAGTGTACGCCGACAAACATAATCACCACAAAAGTACTACTCAATGCCAGAACTATAACAAGTCCATCACAACTCGGTAAACAACTTACCGCACTGCTGTATACATTTATCAAAGGTGGCACAATGGCAGAAAATATCGAGGATATGACTGTCCGGGAGGCATGGCATCCATACCAAAGAGAGTGTGGTTTTAAGTCGCAAATTAAAGTCGAGGAAACAGAAGAGAAGTATAGGCAAAATTTAGATACCCAAATAAAATTTTGGATAAAGACTCAGCTTTTAGCCGACGAAGATCCAGCTGAGGATGATATACCAGAGTATGATTTGACATTAAAGATTGATGAACCAATTGTAGACGTAAAGAAGAAAATAAGAGAACAGGAAGGTATGGACGTAGATGAGAAGTTTGCATTAGTTTACAAAAGTGTTGTTTTAAGGGAGGGCAAGTCACTAGCAGATTACATGGATATTATATCGAAAGAGAGAAAGAATTGGCCAAAACCATACGGCGGTGTCATATGGATATGTTTGGAATATTTTGACCACGATAAAAATAGACAAAATGTGAAGAGGCAGAAATACTTTGTTGATGATTCAGCTGCGAAAAACCTCCTCGCAAGTTATAACGATATTTAACCTAGTTTTTGTTTTTCATCTCACTTTTATATATTGTTACGAAAGTTTCCTTGCGTTTTGTGTGTCGTACGTTTACTTGCTGCATTCGTGTTGATTTCTAATTTTCAAAGATATCAATATGCACTGCACTTTATGGGTGCCAAAAATGTATGTTGTATGAACAGTAGCGCATGTCTTTTTCGCTTTTTATGCGCTTTGCATCGTCGATTTCTTCTGCTTTGACACAGAATTTTTTTTCCAACAACCTCCTCCAGGATGGCAGTAGAGGTAGCAATATATTCCTATCACATAGACTACTAATAGGAACAACCTTCCCTCATCCCTCATATCATAGTAGAGACCTACTGTACTTCGTGTTCCTATATAAGCGACGCGTAAAAAAGCTAAAGGCAGAATATCAGGAAAGGAGAAAAAACGGATAGGCAATAATGCATACTTAAAGCTCTAGTGTTGTCAGGTTCCACTGGAAAAAGAGGAGGAGGAGAAAGGGGGGGGCGTCGCTACTCACACACAGCTTTCTCGCCTTGCAGTGAGTATAGACACCTGCATTCCCGGAAATCCGCTCAAGCATTTCCTTACGTGAATAAGTTTCGTCGCTGGAACGACAGACAATGATGATATGCAGGAGCCTCCTGCCATTAGTCTCTTTCGCTGTTACAATGCTATTGAGCAATCTCTCAACTTCGTACAGCAACGAGGTTTTGGAGGACAATACGGCAGGTTTTTCAATGTATGGACTTGATCCAGCACCATTTGATATCGTAGGATATAGTGAAGAGGGAAAGGCAGAAGCCTGCAGATCGTATGCATATCAAAAATTTATAACGGCCATTAAGCTGTTGAAAGAGGACTTTAGTCAAATTCTTGATGAACTCAAGCCGCCAAATTTAATGGACTTGACTTCTCTTTTACGATCAACTCGGTACAGCAGCGACGAGTCGCACTCTCTTGAAATTCTTTCTCAGTTTATCGACACTCTAGATGACGTTAAAAGAACCGAGACTATCTTCAAATGCCAAAAATATAGTTGGTGCGTGGGAATGGAGAGGAAAGCTTACCTTATGCAAAAGGCAATGACTGGTATAAGGGAAAACTTCAAAGATTTTGGTGAAGGATATATGCCACAAACGTTTGTTCTATATCCTGGACGAATAAAGTGCAAAGCCCCGTTTCAGTGGTTCAACATTTTACAAACTCTCGGCGCGTTTTTGCATTGTTCATCTGTTTGTAATACCTGTGCAGTGCACTCAAAATATAATAAATGCCAATTTGTTCCACTTCTTCAAATGCATCCAGATACAAGCGATAGTGACGCTGACGGCCCACAGGATACTAAGAAAAAGTTTAAACCCGTAGAAATGGAGCTCTATGACATCCCTTTGCCTGACGACGACAAAACAACTATCCCAGAACCACCAGATAGCGACAACAATGATGATGATAACACCAATAATAAAACAAAGCCAAATAATGGAACGAGTGCCTCAGAAGAGGAATCTAGTTTTATAGAGCTGAACCCACCACCCCCGTCAAACATGTTAGAGAGGGTTTTGTCGATAATTCCTGAAAAGGTGCCTGACGACTACGAAATTACTGTCCCAATCTCGGTGAATCTAGGAAAAGAAAATGGCATTGAAATTCCTCATATATTAGATTTTCTAACTTCTTTGGACAATCCGACCAACTTTGTTTTCGATGTGCGATGGGAAGATGAGAAAAGAAGCGATTATAAAGGAAGGGATGATCACATTAAAAGCACAATCCATGCTGGGGAAAACTCGACAGGTCAAAATACTGAAAATTTTCATCTTGCCTCTTCGGGATGGATGCAGGCATGGAAAAAAATCAATCCGTGGAACGGTGGCTTGTCACAAGTATCTTGCCCTGTAACAGTAAAGCAAGGCTCTAAAGTGGCGTATACTTCATGCGACCTAAGGTCTGAAATTAGCCCAGGAGATCATATTAAAATTAGAGATCAAGAGTTCATTATTCGTCCTCCTATGTCGGATAAGCACATTTTGCTCAATAGCATGGTTTCAGGACCCAGTAAGTCCGATTTATTTGTATACAAAGTGAGTGCGTGTTTCAAACTCTATGGTACTGCAGCTGTTTCAAAGGGGTCGTCGGTAGTGACAACTACGATTGATCAGAGGAAAGTCTTATCAGTTGGGGATGTTGTTGAGATAGGTTCTGAGCAGTTTGAAGTTGTTGCTCTTTTGGACGCAAACACATTTAGCATTAGTCGGGAATGGGAAAATATTAATTTAGTGGCGGCAGATTTGTATAAATGCCCTAGCGCCGTCAACTATGGCGAAGAACTGCCAGGGCGATGTAACGTTGTCAAAGGCTCGAGGGTTGTTCGCACGTCATCAGATATGACTAATTTTATTTCCCCCAGTGACATCATTAAGATAGGGGTGGGTGGCGATTCGTATCAATTAGTCGAGCCTGAGGATGCCACTACTCTAACGCTCAACAGAGCATACTTAGGTGTGACGGCTGAAATGAGATGCTTTCGAATGGCCCGAAGTGAAAAACAGCGAGCTCTAGAACAACTTGCTCAGAAGAAGTTAATGTGCCAATCATTGTATTGTTTGGCAAAAATAGAGGAGGAAGAACGTGCTATTGCATTTTCGTTACCCCGTGAATTAACCGTACTGAATAGTGCTTCTTGGACAGGGAGTGACGAGAAAGTGAAGGAGTTCGATAATCAAATGCAGCGCACGAAGTTGGTGGCGGGAGAGGAAAAGCCTGGATACATACCACCCGATGATGAAGGCGCAAATACTGGACCTGACAATCTTCAGAAAAATGCTGCAACGTCGCATATATCTTCGACAGGGGTAGTCCTTGGGG
Organism: Stramenopiles sp. TOSAG41-1; assembly: GCA_900128575.1. Lineage (NCBI taxonomy): Eukaryota > Stramenopiles sp. TOSAG41-1. Next base: position 4,747 of record LT658862.1, on the reverse strand, counting down.
GAAGATCGAATCAAGACATCGATAAAGAAAATGAACTTGCAAAGAAGAAGAATAAACCTTTAGTTCCGACAAGTGGCAAACCACTTCCTAGAAAGAATCTCCGTAAAACTCAAGTTGATAAAGCGATTGAAGGTGAAGAGGAGGAGGATGGGTCCAAGATGGAAAAGCCAAAAGATGGAGAGGAACCAGAAACATCATCGGCATTCAAAAAATGGATGGCAAAACAACCGAAGGTACCATCTATTGCAGAACAGAAAGAGAATGAGAAAGCAGAAGAAGAAGCACGTAGTCCTGTTACTAAGAGTATGGACTCGAAGGCTTCAAAGTTGTTGGCCGGCGCTATGCCGCCATAAACTGCATGCTAACACGTGTACGCATCAGGTATTATAAGTCTAGCTTTGCTAATTGTCGCCGCAGGTGACGTTTTTCTCAATTTTCGCTGAATCAGGGAAGAGGAGGCTCTTTTTGTAAAAACCAAAAGTGTATCCCGCGACCTGATTTAAATTTTTCTCTGTGTGGTTTCTCAAGTAGTAAAGATATTTTTATGCCTTAAAAAAGTACAAAAAATGTTACATTTTATTTCTCTTTTATTTTTTTAGAGTACGCCGACTCTCACAGCAAAAAATTTCAAACTGAAGGGGTGAGTGTGGAGTGACATTTCACCATTATGCATGATATCCATTATTTGATACAATACATATTTTTATATAAAAAATAAAGCAATAAATGAAAGAAATACGTAAAAAATAATTCTTTGAGTCGAATCATTTCTTTGTAGCGGCAATTTGAGTATGAATTTCGAGATCGTGCTCATCGCCTTCTGCCTCATATCGACTTAATCGCTCACGCAATGCTGCAATTTGGTCATTTTTTTTCTGAAATTGGCGTCTGAATTCCTTAAATTGCTTCGTTTGTACTACCCTATCCAACGCAGCATCTCTGGCCTCTTCACTGTCAACGCCGTGTTGATTTTTCAGTATTGCTTTCGTTTCTTCCAACTCTGCTTTAAGTTTTTCATACTCGTCTTCAGCGTTACTTTTACCACCTTCTACCACTCCCATTTTGCGATTCAAAGTGTCAAGCTGAGCCCTTACGCTAGTCAAACTGGCTTTCAACTTCTTTTCGCTTTTCATAGATGCTTTCAAGCGGTCGCTAAGCTCGTCATTTAAGCGGTTCAACTTCTTGTTATCTGCTTTTACACCTTCAAATTCCCTCATCATGACTTGGTGCTCATCCCTAATTCCATCCAGCTTCACCTTTTTCCTTCTGCGATCTTTTTTTGTTGGTGCATCGACAGCCAGTTTATTTACTTCTGTTAGTAATGACTGATCTTCGACAATAGTCATATCAATATTCATTTCAATTTCCTCCGTCTCAGCTTCTTCCAACAACTGCCTTAAAACTAACATGTTCATTGATACAGTATTTTTTAAGTCAGTCTCAACTGTATGCACGACACTATTAAGCAAACTATCCAACATTTTCTGAACGTCATCTTTCGAATACATATCGTCCGTCAAAAATTCTTTTTGATCTTCGAAGCATGCTTCCAACTCTTTTAGTTGTACGGTTCGTTTTGATCGAAAAAATTTTAGAAAAGCTTTCACCTGCTCCTCGTGTTCGTAAGTCAGATTTTCCAAATCGAAACGAGACATATTAGATAATGACTTTAATTTAATGCAGTATCAACAATTAATAGTCTGCGTTTGTCTAACCCTGCAAGAAAACGAAATCTGTATAGAATGATGTTCCTACGATCATGCTATTGACGTCTGCACATATTAAAACTGAGATCGACTCTTCTTCTTCTTATTAATTATTATTAATTACACAACAACACACACAAGAGAAGACGATAATAATAATAATAATAACATACCAGAGTGTAGTAGAAGAAAAAGAAGAAGAAGAAGGAGGATAAGGAGATAAAAAACTACTAGCTAGTATGTAATGAATGAAAGGAATAAACACATCATTCGCCATTAGCGATCATACCAGGAGAAGTATTACTATTTTTTTGGTTTTCATAATAATTACTGTTTTTTGTCAGCGTTTACATTACAGCAAGTACAGTAGCCTTGTCTTTTTATTTTGAAATATTGATGAATGCTCTGTTGTTGTTGTGTGGGTTCGGTTTAAAAAAATTTAAAATCAGCAGAGGAGAGCTTATCTTCTTCTAGTTAAACAAAGTATGTAGACGATAGTAAATGAAGAAAACACTAAACTAAATTTAAATTGTGCTTGACTTACTTGTACTTCTAAAACAAGAAAAAATTTCTTCAGGCATTTCACATGTTGTTTACGAGCTCCTGGATATTGGTACCAGATCAATAATTTTGCGTGATAGTAGTATAGTAGTAGGGCTACGGCTAGTTGCCTATTTTAATTTCTATTTTTTTATTATGATTACGAAGACTACGTTGATCTTCTCCTGATCCCTCTTCTTCTACGACCATTTCTTTAAGCTTCTGTTTTTTTTGTGGTTGCTTTTCCTGGCATCGCACGCCTCAACTTTTTTTTTTGTAATCTGGATAAGCCTAGATCTTCAAGATCTTCATCGTCGACGTCAAGCAAATCGCTTGATCTGACTACACCCATCATGGAAAACCTTTTCTCGTATTGCTTTAAATCAGCGCCCTTCAGGGGCCCTGTTTGAAAGTCATATAACCATTTGTCTATCACTGTCTCATCGATAGGGCTTGATACTGACGTAGATTCTTCCTCTTCATCATCGTCCTCCGAAAATAAATCCATATCACTATTTTGTAACTCGTGTGTAGCGTTATCCGCTATGTCTTCGTAAGGCATTAAAATATGCTTTACACTGGTATGATGGTCCTCCGTCCCCTCTAGCTCTCCCTGAAGGGTACCTGGACCTTTCTTATTTTTAATCGGTGTGCGACCAGACATCATTCTGTCCCTCTTCTTCGCACTCTTAACTACCTTCTTAGGTGTTTTTTGAAGCTCACTCCGAACCTTCTTGGTCTTATTTACGACCTTCTGCCAGTGGTATTCCTTTTTCCCTTCCATGTTCCAGGTGTGTCCAGATGTGTCCCACTCAACGAATACCTTAAATTTTTTTTTTTTTTTGATTAAACTCTAGCTGCTCGTTCTCGGCCAAAACTTACTCAATTTCCTTCAAACTTTTTGCAACACACGAAAAAACAAACAAATCAACGAATTGATCTGTTTCCAAAGGAGGTGTGTGCGGTAATAACGGGTTCCTTTTTCAAGGCAATCATGATGAAGCGTTGGCAATGTCGATCAGAGTGAGGAAATTAGAAGACGACCATCCTCATGTTGCTATTACCTATGTAAACATAGTATTAGTCTACGGTTGTAAGCTGAACAAGTATAAGGAAGCCTTGAAAACCTCTTCATTGTTGTGTCATGTAATAATTGTTGATTATATATATAATAAAAATAAACAACAACAAAACAAAAAATAATAATAATAAAACAACAAATAATAATAATAATAATAACAACAACATGATCATCATCAATGATTTCAATGATAGACGACAAGTAATAATTATTATTGAAGATGTTGAAAAGAGCAGGAGTTTTCCGAAGCCATATTAGCTTACAACCATTCAATCGTCTAAATCATCAATAAGATCCAACAGAGGCCTTAATTTTCGTCTTAAGTCCCTATCATCAGAGGTTAAATCCTCGATAAAGGAATCGTTTAATTTTTGCAAACATTTCTTGTCGTCGTAAGTGCCAAAATAGCGATCTTCGTGTGTCGAGTAGTCCTCGCTATCAAAAATAATTGAAAAAACTTCACAAGCTTTAATCAAATCCAGTGTACTCAGCTGCTTCCAATGCAAAGCTAAAAATTGCAGCGACTTCTGCACAACTTCATTTTTTGCTATGAGAGGCATAATGCGATTCTCACCTATATCATCCATATGCGATAACAATGAATGTAAATAATGAAAAGACAATGCTTCTTGTAAGTCTGTCAAGTCTCGGCCTTTGATTTGGTCTGGGGAAATTACGACTTCATTAATCGTTGCAGCACAATGCTCTACAAGCGCCGTGAAGTCCGTCATTTGCATAGCCTCTACATGCTTCCAAGCATTTTGCAACATTACACCGCTGCCCTTCTCAAAATTTGTCATCGATTGTGCCATCGATATTGTAACACTCTCTTTCCCACGTCGCATTTCGCGTTGTTTATTTTTAAAATTTATCAAGTTTCTAAGACATAAATTTAGCTTACCATCCTCGAGTAGAAAACGCAAAGCAATTTCATCACATTCCCATAACGTTGCATCTTCATTATCTTTCTCAATCTCCGTCTCCATCTTCGTAATGTCGCCAATACGTTTCAGTGCTTCTGCCATATCTAACCATTTCTTAGAAAATAGTTGGTAGTCCCCCAAGCTCCTAACATGTTTTCGCAAGTCCTTTTGCAACCGCTTAGACAAGTCTTCGATTTCATCAGTATCGACAGTAGTGGCATATGCGTCAGATTTGTATCCATAGTCCGCCATTGTTACCGGAACAAAGTTTGTCTGAGTTTCGGATGTACAATGCGTTGAATTTACCACTGATGGGGTTGTTCAGTAGTCGGCAAACTGTTGGAATGTATTTATTGTTTACTACTACCTACATAAAAAAGGAGAGAAGAAAGAATAAGAAGAAGATGATCATCAAAAAAAAAAAAAAAAAAAGAAATAATATTATATCACCGCGTTTATTAAATTTAGAAGGGACACACGCAGGCAAAAAGTCAACG
>LT658861.1:0-12677 GCA_900128575.1 Stramenopiles sp. TOSAG41-1 | reverse complement strand
CAATCAGAACACTCGATTTCGCAGTATTACTGATTGTTTTTATTGTATTGTTGTGGAGGAGAATAAAATTTTGTTTAACTTAAATAATAAAAAAAAAAAAAAAATTTCAGATTAAGTAGAGACACTTTCTTTAATTTATTTTACAACCCTTTAAATTTCTCGTCGAGCATGTTGATGTTTTTTTCCATGATAACAGAATTCTCTGCCATGGATTGCTCCAAGTTTGTCAAAATTTCCTCGTCGCGTTTAAGATATTCAAGGCAAGATAACTGCGCTTCTTCCAACTGTTTCAACTTCCTGTCAAAATCCAAGCTTTGTCGATGCAAGCCCTCTACTGACTTAAGTCGCTCGACGATTACAGGAATTTCCTCAGATACGTGATCATATTTCACCATAGTATCATACAGCTTTATGATTTTTTCCTTCTCTTGATCTGTCTGGCCACTCAAACTTCCTCCGTGTCTTTTCATTTTCTTTGAAACAGAATCCAATTCTTGGCTAAGCATTTTAGTGCGTCTTCGAACTGATTCTACAAATGCAGGAGTCAGAGTCGCCATTTTCTTCTCTAGATCGTCCATGATGCTAAGGACGCTGCTACTGTTCGCAACATTGGTTGAGGCAACACCTAAGTACTTTTCCAAGCGATTAATACGCTCTTCCAGGGCGGCATCAGCTAGTAATTTCGAATTATCGGTCACGCTTCTACTTGAAGTGCCAGATGAATTGGTCATGCCTGTTGCATCAGAGTTGCCTTTCATCTGCTCAAAGTTAGTCTTGATATTTGTTGACAAATCGCTTTGAAAAGCATGCATGCTTGACGAACCATGGCGCGACAACAGCAACGGGCCCAAGCTTGGGTTTCCTTCCAAATTGGACAATTGCTTTAACAAGTCGCTAATGCCGTTCTTTACTTTTGGCAGAAAGCCATCCATTAGTTTGATTTCTTTCTCTTTCTCGGACATTGTCGCAGCTTCTAGGGCGCGTAAATCATTTTCAAACTCTGACACCTCAACTCGGAGGCGTTGATATCGCTCCATCGGGCTCTCGATGCGCTGTAAACCACCGTTCAGTTGGCTCACTAGTCTCTTACTATTTTTTCCTAGTCGATGATTTAACTCGTTTTTAAAATTGTCTTCATCCGCCTTTGTGCCCCAATACCTTCTACCAGCAAATATTTCAAATGAGGTCGTTGCGTCGACTTTTTCGTCTAAAATATCTGGGCTATTGTGTTTTTGCTTAACTTCCGGCTTAATACCTTCCAATATCTCGCCAAGTACTTTGCCTTCCAAGCTTGTGACAGCCTCGAAAATGACGCCTTCCGATGATTCTCCTGCATCTGTCATCTTCTACGACTACTGTCAGAAACCTGAGTATACTTGTTTGTGGCAAGATATTATTGCGTGTGATTCCATTTGATTTGTTGGCCGACTTCCTGTGATCTACACTCCCTCCCAAATAAATATTATTATATTAGTGCTAATATTAATATATTTATAATATTTATTTATTTTATTATTTTTTTTTTTACAATAACAAGTAATATTATAATATATTATAATATAAATAAATAGTTTTTTTTTTAATTATAAATAATAATAAAAAAATAATAATAATAAACAAGAAGAAAAAAGAATAATAATATGATGGATAATAATAATAATATTAATAGAATTAATAAGTGTAATAAATAAAAAAATGATGGCAAATAATCCATTGGATAAAACATTTAGTGGTGGCTATTGTAATTTTTTCTTTTTTCAAGTTTTGATGATTATTTTATTTTTTAGATTGGTTCATCTCGCCTCATTGCGTGTGTGCCTTCTTCGTACAGTACTAAAACTTATACTCAGCACTCCTAGTGGCAGAACTGTCGGCCTTCAATCTTGTATGTCCAGCCCTAGCACTGCTTCACCATTTACATTATGGAAACTATTCAATAGACTAGGACAGTGGTAGTCATCACACACTTAATACTAAGAGGAAACAACCATCTTAATGTTTTCACGGTCGCAAGGATACCACAGTAAATATTCAACAAACCTTAGTGGAACACATGCTACTGTTTTCATATACACAATCTCAGGTCCTACATTTCTCTTCAAATCACGGTTTACTTTGGTTCCAAGAGTTTCTTCCTCCTTTAAAATTCGAGGTGATTGCCAAGGTATCGTCTGGCTCCTGATTTTGCAATTCCCCCGCTGAAATGTTGTCAAAATCTGTCCCCGTTTTCATCGTGTTTGGGAGATTCGAGCCTCTACTGGTACAGCATGCTGCGCGGTACCTACTTATTACAGCCTTGTTCCAGCCATAGACGACGGCGTTGGCTAAGCCAATTAATGGAGAAAATATTCTTGCCAAAAAGTATAGTCCAAAACTTGGATTTCTAGGATCGAGTAAGACATGAATCTTTTTTGTTATCTCGAAGAAATGGAACAACAAAAAGACCGTAACATACATAGCTAGTCTTATCTTGACACGGACTACTTCTCCCTTTGTTTTGCGATCTTGGCCTGCTTTCATTTTTAACAAACTTAGGAAAAAATTAACCGACGACATTACCATGACTAGCAGCAGAGGAATGTAGTAGACAAATGTTCCCAGGTATCTTTCATGCTCTGCCTTTATCCAACAGTAATTCCCAGCATCGCCATAAGCATTAAAAAATAAAGGAGTTACACTTAATACGATACAAGTGCCCCATGTCAAAATATGGTAGTATTTTTCGTACTGCAGAATGTCATTGCCGACACGCTTGACCAAAACCAAGTTCATATTGCACGATATTACAAAAATCCACATAAAACTTGCACACAAGAAAAAGTGCAAAGAAAATCCAAGAACAGCACATTGATCTTGTCGATTGCAGTTCTCGGCACTTTCCTCAAAAGATAAAATATATGCAATGCTGGCCAAAAAGTCGGAGGCTGAAAGAAAAGTAATAAGTTTGAATGGAAATGTCCGCAAAGTGGGAAAAAGAAGCCAGGTCAGCAAAATAAAAGACGACCCTGCACTGGACAAGGAGGCAGATACCAAACCGACGACCTTCAGCACGTAATATTGACCAATTGAAAAATGAGCATCGGTTTCAAGACAACCAAATCCATCTTTATCGGTCTCATCATTTAAGACAGGAATCAAAACCGACAAATTGCCGTTGGTGACGTTTTTGAACTCTTCATCAATGACTTTTTCATAGTTTCCAATATTCACGTTAATAACAACGGCAGCTACAAGGCCACTCACCAGAACAAGACAAAAGAAAGATACTAGAAAGACTTGGTTACCAAATCCCCCACCTTCTTGCTTACAGCATATTCTATTTGAACCACGTAGCATTTTATCCAATGAAACGTAGACATCAATGGCGCTGCAAAACGTGGAGTTGGCAGACGTTGCTGGAGTTCATGCGCACAGTTATTGGAATATGTTGTGTACTCTACCTTTTTTACTATCATCTACTACTACTACTATACTACTAATAATAATAAAAAAAAATTTAAATATTAAATAGACGATTATTCCATTTGAAAGCACTCTAACTCCACTCAAAAAACTACTACTAGCCGTCTTAGTCTACGTCTGAATATGATAAACACTTTAACTAACACTGGTGGTATCATTACTATTAAAACTCTATACTTAGTAGTATATGAAGAGAGAAGAAGAAAAAATAAAGACTTGAAGGAGGAAAGTGATGATTGTCTGCTAGCTAGCTAGTGCTAGTAGTGCTATGTTATTATTATTATGAAATATTATTTTTTTTTTCTTCCCTTCTTTCTTCTTCTTCTTCTTCTCCTCTTTTTTTTTTTTTTTCTCTTCTCCTCTTCTTCCATCAATTCAACAACGGAATCGACAAGCGCCAACCTGAAACCCAAAACGATGGTGCTGATGATTTTCCAGGTCTTGATTGGGGCACCTTATCCGCATGCGATCTTGCACATGGTTAGTGTGAGATAATTTGTCCTCGGCAAATAAATGTGCGATGCCAAATACAATGTAATCCACGATGCGATCTTATCGCACTGCAGCACGCTTTCACTTGAGACCACGTTGAGGCTATCTAGGCACGACCCTAATGGATTTTCAGATCACCAGTTTCAGCTAGGCTCAAACATCTCGCCGCTTATTTTGGCATGCGCCCACAGCAATGTTGCGATTGTTAGGTTACTTTTAAATCATGGCGCAGATCTGAATCTTGCAAACAACTTAGAAGAAACCCCACTGTTGCATGCATCTTGTTGTGGAAAACTTGAAATCGTGCGATTTTTAGTAGCCAACAGAGCAGAGGTAGACAAGACAGATGTATATGGTAGATCGCCACTTTACTTTGCCGCGCAGAAAGGTTACAAAAAAATTGTAAAAATTTTGCTCGATGCTGGCGCAAATCCAAATATAAAAGATCAAAGATGTAGAACAATTTTATCGCGAGCAGTTTGCTGGGGAAATTATGACATCGTACAATTACTTTTAAATCGTGGCGTGAAAATTTTAGCTGTAGATATTTTAGAAGGAGCTTTGTTTCAACAAACAAAAATCGTGGAGTTGTTAGAGAGCGAAATGAGTTCAAATAGAGACAATGGTGTTAAGAACTCAAATGTAATGAAATGATAAGTAGATTAAGTGCTGGCTTTCGTATTTTATACGACTATTAAACTCGTGTGTACCTTTGTAGATGTGGTGTGTACGTGTGTGTTTTTTTATAAATGTCTTGTACTTCATATGTATAATTAATTAAAGGTAATTTAAAATAATTTTAAGGCATATGTCTCAGAGCTTCGACGCCTTAATATAATTATCATCGCTCAAATCAGGTTCGTCTTCGACATCCTCTAAATTCCACAGAGATTGTAACTCTTGGTCGTCAGTATCTAATGATTTCATATACTCAATTAATCCCTCGACACGGCTCATCGGCTCTAGCAATGACTTTGGAACACTAAAATTGATTCGTGGTATTATGCTACCATCGGCTTGCTTAGCATTTGAAGTTATCATCCCAAGCAAATAACCCTGTTGGTCCAGCAGCATACCACCGCTGTCACCGCGAAATACGCAAGCGCTAGACTGCACTATTGCCGGCTTACCTTTGTGCATAGTTATGTTTGATATTACACCTTTAGAAACAGTTGCGTCTATTTTATGTGAGGGATCAAATAGTGCATGACCAAATACGGTAGCTTGTTGGCCACGCAAAATTTCGTTACGTGCAAATTGAATTGCTTTCGCCCCATTCGGTACCATATCAATTTTTACTACGGCAAAGTCTATGGCCCCCTTACTTACATATATAACATCAGCTGGTTGCCATTGCCCAATAAAGCTACCGTCACAACGAATCATAAGGTTTGTCCCGCTCTTTAATTTATTATTCGTATTGCTGATCAAAAACGGGTTGAGCAAATGTGCACACGTCAATATATACCCATCTCCATTTAATAAAATTCCACTTGCCCAAGATTTCTGTATCCGCAAGCAAACCAAAGATTTTTTGGCCGTAATGATACTATTTCGTGTGTGCAGTAGAGCTGATAATTTATCCATGGACGAATCCCCTCGAATACTGCCGTGGAAAAATTTGCCCGCATTCATGTTAGCCAAGATTTTTGCAGATGATACGAAATGTTTAGATAGTGCATTCGTTGAAAACCCATATGAAAAAACTGGACGCTGTGATGGGACCCATCCGCGCCGACTCAAAGAAAGCCAGCATAGATTTATGGGGAGAATACACGTGAATTCAAAACTAGATTTTGTACGCCAATAGAGCATGGGTGCAACCAATCCTATCAAATGGCCGTGAATGTCAGCAACTCCCCCTCCCTCTCCTCCAGGGTGAGTAACTGCATCTGTCAGCAGAAGGGATGGATTCTCATTTCCACGGTCGTAAATCAAATTGCTCAAGGTGCCGCCAGTGAATGAATTTCGAAAAATCTTGGGAGAGACAAGACCAAAAGGAGAAGAAATTACTGTAAGAGGGTCTCCACGATGCAAATGTGTTGTATTTGTGCCGAATGTGTCGCTGTTCCTTGCTTCAAGGTTGACATAAGAATCAACACCAACGAACCTGTTGATGGCCTCTAAGTTTATTACGCGCAAGACACCAACCGTCGCGAACCCCGTCTCCTCTATTTTTCTTGCATCAGTAGCATTTACCAAGCGTTGTGCTACCCGGATCGTGCCATAGTCTAAAGAAACCACACCTACAAAATTAGTTCCAAGCCACTGTCCTTTAGAATCATAAGTTTTGCCGTCACTTACTTCTTTGCAGACCAAAACTTTTGTCCCTTCTACCAACTTTGCAACTTGTGGAGTCCTAGTGTTCAAAAATGGAACAAGGGTATTTCCAGATACCAACACAATGCCATTCTGTAGCAAAACACCTGAGGCAGATATAATGGTCTGGCCTTCGTCCGTAGTAAAAAATGGCATATTTTTAGTCTTAGATTCGTCTATAACGTTGCCGTCTACACGCACAAGGCATCCCTCCCACAACATTCTATTTCTTGGGGATGAGCAACGAAAGTAAAAGCAAAAACCAATCTACACAAATATACACCAAAGAAAATACGTAAGTCAAAATTCCCAAGACTATACCGCGAATGCTTTATGCGCTCGTGAAATGTGCCAAGGCATGCAAGTGGTATGATTAAATCAGCTGCGAAGATTGCGAAGGCAACGCCACTAGCCTGCAAGGGCTTTATCGACCGGAAAGCAGAAGAAGGGTCCAATTACAATAATAATAATAAAAAAATAATAATAAATTTAAATTAAAATATATTATTAATAATAATAAAATATTATTATAAAAAAATAAAAAAAGAGAAGAAAATATTATAAAATATAAATTAATATAAATAATAAATACATAAATATGTAGTATATATAATTATAATAATTATAATAATTAATAATAATAATAAAATTGACTTTCTTTATTGTTAGTTAATAATTAATTTTATTCTTAATAATAATAGTCATCATCATCATCATTATTACATATATTATTACTGCTTTTGTGAGCCTGATAATAATTATATAGAATTCCTAGCGCGCTATTTTTTCTTTCCTATTTATATTGCATTATTATTTATTCTTCTTCCTCGTCAAGTAGTACTAGTAGTTATTGATTTTGTTCATTAATATTTTTGGTCATTTTTCTCAGAATAAACTAGTTGGTACTCTTTGAAAATATCTTCCTATCATAATCGCAGTTTCTTCAATCACCTGCGCGCATTGCTGTGTTCACAGTGTTTTCCGGCGTATTTATTGGGGTTTGATAATAGAGGCAATGTGGTTATCGTATCGTCATCAGAAAAAGTGTAAAATGGCATTGATCTAAGGCCATAGCACCATCTATAAAAAGTTCGAGTTTTCTTCTTTTATTATGGGATGTAAAACGTCGTAGTGTCGGGGGTTACGATTCTAGGGGTCACCTAACTTACTTATTACTACTACAACAGAAGAATTGTATGTTAATAATGTTATTTTTTTGTTTTTCATTGGTTTTTTTTCTCATCATCATTTTTTTAATTTTAATTATAGAGCTAATTAATAAATAAAAAAAAAAAATAATACCTCAGGGCTATGTATATACCTATATATTATTATTAGGCTAATTATTTTAATTTATTATGTATTTTATATTATTATTATTATATTATTTTATTTATTTATTATTATTATTATTTTATTATTTATTATCAACGTCCGGGGAAGTACAATGTGTATATACCGTTGCAACCCACGCAAGCCAACCTTACGAGAATACACATAATATAATTCTCCTGGAGACCATTACTTCCTCGAACATACGTGTTCTTGCGTGTTACAAAGGAATGCAACGTGCCAAATCTTTGGATGCCTTCCAGAGTGGTGGTGGCAACGAACATTTTCTCACAGAGGAGTGGAATGAGTTTCAACGGAAGTCAAGTTACCATAACGTCTTCCAACATTTTGTAAGAGGCGTTTCTTCGAAAAAGCTTGATGGCAAGTCTACATCGACGGAAGCTCTTCCAGAAATTAAGGGGGAAAGTAGCGGCGAAAACACTATGAGCGAAAGTGCGGCTATGTCAAAATCTTTGCCCGAAACAAATAGTAAGGAAGAAGAGTGCCACGACCAAAACAAGGTAACTGCAGACGCTTCTGCCATAGCTACCGAACCTAAACAGAAACAAACTCCTCGAACACTTGTCGAGAATGAATCCATAGAGGACAGCGAGTTTGACCAAATTTTTGTATCCCCAAATTTTCGTGGTAATGCTAATGGTGATGTTGTAGCGGCGGAATTTTATAACCGGCCAACTCTGTTAAAAGTATTGCGGTCCACAGAAGAAGCTTTGGCAAGGCGTGAAGTACCAGTGGCAACGTGGGTCCGAAATTCGACGCTTCTCACTCGTAATTACAATAAGTATGGAGGGTATATTTCAGCAAACGAATTATTGCAAAGTGTGAAAAGGCGACAGAAGCTTCTCCGTGTAGCAGACGATTTTAATTCTTTCAAGAAATATGATACAAAGGCTAGACACAAATTAATTAATCGTAGACGAATTTTTGATCAAACATTAGATGCCACCATTAAAGAAATCGAGCATGAGACGTTTACCTTGACCAGGGGCGAACGAGAATCGGCATTTCCAAAAGACTTTGCATTTCCATTTATAGGCGCGCCTAAAAAGCCAAGAAGTCTCGTGGGTAAAATGAAGAGGAGGAAAAAACGACGGAGCCACCGATCGAAGCACAAGAACAAGCACAAAATAAATTTATCCGAATCATACGAATTGAGGCACTCTTCGTCTAGGAAGGCTTTGAAATCACTGCAGCAGGAGTTGCTAAAAACAATGTTAAATGAAAAGTATGGAAGCGATAAGAATCCTGATAGGGGCGAATTACCACAGGAAAAATCTTGATGTACAAGTGATGGTATTGAAGGAGACACAGCTGGAGGTATTGCTCTCAGCGACATACATTCTACTACAATATCTACTTTAATAATAATATAATACTATAATATAGCTTAACTGTAATTTAAAATATGATTTTAAGGTTACTAGAGACCAGCTACTCTATCCAATGAACCAAAAGGGTAATACTACACATGCCTTTTTCTCTGCAGTAAAAAACCTTTTCAATGATTAATAAATAATTAGCTAGTCTAAGTTAAAAAGAAAATAATATATTCTCAAAACTAATAAAATAATTTGTAATAAAAAAAAAAAAAAAAAAAAAAAAAATTCTCAAAAAAAACAGCTGCTTCATTTTTGATACTGCTGCTAGTCCTCATTTTCCAATAACATGACTTATTATTAATGCATCAATAGGTGTCAAAAATTTTTTTTATGATAATATGATTTAATTTAAATAAGAAAAGTTAAAACAACCCTCACTCACTCACTACAAGACTATCATTAATCTTTTCTCCTAAAACCAAAATATCGTTTGTATTAACAGTACTTCTCTCTACCAGGTTAGCATTTCTCCCCTAAATCCAGTACATCTTCAATACGTATATCTCTCTCAACCAAATTGCCAGTGCAGTGTAAATGACTAGATATCACCACTTCTACCAGACTTCTCTCGATGATCCGTATGACTTCGAACCATGTCTTGTTGTAGATTAGCATTACAGTGCCTTTCTTTGATATCTGATAAACAAATGTCAAATATTCCTCAAATCACGCAAATTGATAATGATATGTTGGGTCTTTCGCCTATCTACATTCCGGCCGCCGGTTGATAATGTGTTTTCTTCGCATTATCCCGCGGCAAACCGATTTTATCGACAGTAAAAAGCAAAGTATTTTTAATATATATATAGTATTTTTTGGTTTCATTTGATAGATCAGCTGTGAGTCTTAGTAACCTTAAAATTATTTTAAATTTTACCATTAGATCTGTATCATATATTCCAAACTTTGAAGCAAGACACAGACAACCCTAGATCATTCATAAGTCTTCTTTGTCGACTTTCTGGTCAACCTTTGCGGCTGGTCCACGTGGTTCTTCATTTCCAAGTTGGGTATGAGTTTTGATGTCTCCGTTTAGATCTTCATACTTCACCTTATTACGAAATGACTCTACGGAAAAACCATGACGCGTGTATACCCATTGATTTTTGCGAACCATTTGAATGTAGCGTGAGAACGTCGATGCCACCTGAGGAATAAAAGTTTTCGCACCAACACAAATTACTTGCTCTAAGTAAGAGCGAACTAGCTGCTTATCTGGGATACTTATATTGGCATTCCAAAATTTTCCTAGAGAACCGCTCCTTGTGACGTTGAAAAAGTCGTGTAAAAAGGTAACGTTCAGTACACCTAATGGGCCCAAAACTTTATCGTCGATTTCGTCAGTTGATATGTATATAAAGTGTTGCTTGCCTATGGCAGGATCATCGAACAAACTTATCGCGAGCTTTTCAATGTCTGCAACGTGCTTTTTTGCCCAACCTTCCGTCAAGAAATCGCCTCGTCTCAGATGTAAAGCAATGTAATCAGGTGGGAATTTTTTTCGAATGGCCTGAGAGATGTTCAAAATAAGTTGCGTAGGTGCGACAAACCTGTGGACATCGTTATCGAATTTGTATTGCTTCCCCCTTGACTTGGACCGTATTCTCGCAATGCCAAAGGAATGATATTCCGGAAACACGAGCAACATTTTATTATTGCTCTCAATTTCATGAATAGATCGCAAACATGTCTTACCGCTCAAACTTCCCCGAAAACACCATTTGGGCCTTTCGTCTTTTTTACCAGTGTCTTTAATCTCCATTTTTGGGTTGTAGTCGTAATCAAGGTGTTCATCCACCCATTTGACGCGATGGGACATTCGCGTCGTTGCGTTTGAGAAGTCGACACCAAAGTGCACCTTTTCGTAAGAAACAAATTCTTCAAATGAACTTATTCCGTTTTGAGTAAGGAAATCGGCCTCCTTTATAAGTGGAACGAATTCGCTTAAACGCTCCAAATCAATCAAATGTTCAAACAGAACGCACTCGGTTTCGTACGAATCATACGCCGCATACTTGCAGTCCCTCACATTCAATTGATAACTGGATGAGCTATTCGTATACTTACGCCCTAAAGCGAACTTTGGAACTACCAAAATACGGCCAGTAGCCTTTGCCATTGTTGCCATTGCCTTCAATTCTAAAATTTGATTTGACCAACCCCAATATGGTTCAAACCCTACATATTTGGCTGTTTTTCTCGTTTCAGCACCATTCGATCTCGCCTGCGCAATTAAAAAGGCGAATTCCAAAACGAATATTGTGAATTTTTTCAAGGATAATCGCATCGTGTTGGTTGTGTTTACACTTTTTTCTGCGTCTATGTGTTGCGTACAGTACACACCGGTTTCGTAATGTGTACGTGTATTCATTTATTCCATGATCTCTTCCTCTCCCCACCAACAACAACAACAACAACAAAAAGAGCTGGGCTACTACTAAATAAAATCCTTTTTTTATTATGTACTGTATTGCCACCACCAGCTAAGTTAGAGTAGAGCTATGTTAATAATGTGGCTGCTGCCCCAAAAAAAAACTGCTCTCTATAGATAGGCCGATAGATACACGACTTAAATACGTTCTGATAAAAAGAGAGAAAAAAAAAAAGCAACAACAATGACAAAATGATCATTTTAATTTACATTCACATACAACCAAGCTGGCACTAGCACGAGGGCAAGTAATAATATTGGCGCCTTCTTCGTCTTCGTCGTAGGGAGCTAATTGAAATAGCTAGCTATGTTGGATATTTTTTTGTAGCTTTAGCGTGTAGTAGTAGTAGTAGTAGTAAATTCCTAGTTTGCTTTTCCGTAAATATTAATAATAATGAATAATATATTAACACACGCATTACACTAAGTAACAACAATAATAATTTCATATTAATAATAAACAGGGTTTTGTTCCTACTTTTTTATACAGGTATTATATTATTATTGTGTGTAATTTGGAGTAATTGTGATTTTCTTGTTGTTTGTTGTTGTTGTTTGTTTTATATTTATGTTCTCTTGTTGTTGGTGGTTTTTTTTTTGGTTCAGCTTCAAGTTACTGGCTCTTGACCCGTGTCCCGACTTTCTGTAAGCATTCAGTGCGAATAATAATTATCATCGACTTATAAAAATCATATTGCTCCATTACCACTAATGATGCATATTTACATCGTCGTTGCAATTGTAATACTCTTCACCTCTCTGGTGGACATTGAAGCTATGCCTTCAGACAAAACCTCGGAATCTTGCGATGTGCTTTCAAATATAACTGCGTTCTTTGTTGACCTTGACGGTACTATGTATGTTCCGGGCGGTTTGCTTCCCGGTGCGAGGTCCTTCGTGCAGTGGATGCAGGCAACCAACAAATCTTTCGTCTTCTTGTCGAATTCGGGTGCCAAAGGAGCCGAAGGAGTTCAAGCGAAATTTCTAACACCACCATACAAGCTACAAGACAAACCAATTGGACTTGAGCACTGCCATACTTCCGCAGACGCGCTGGCGAAGTGGTTAGCCGATACTGCGCCCCAAGGCGCACGAATTTTTATTGTTCAAGCTGTTGTCAAGTATGGAAGTACTATAGACAGCTTCACAAGGATCATGAAGCGATCTGTCCCACCTGAACTCTTGGAGTCTTGGGATTGGAGGACTGACATGAACGAAACAGAGATAGTACAATGGGCACA
>LT658860.1:0-12730 GCA_900128575.1 Stramenopiles sp. TOSAG41-1 | reverse complement strand
CAACAGTGANATGTATACCAAATTTTATTGTTGCACCATTGCACANGCNAAAATTGTTGCTGACACAAAAAAAGAAAGCAAAAGCAACAAAAATCCAATGGTGTATGGCCTTCCAGATGTCTCNAAATTGGAGCTCTTGTTTGCATTTACCTCGCATGTACAAACACATGCACCNGNGATGGCATTTGCANGACTCGCCGTCACCTTATGGCAATCCTACATGTTCAAAGAAACCAGNGTNCGNGCNGCNACATGTATGGTGATACGNCTTCAATCGTTGGCCGATTACAACCAGTGGACAAATCTATGCNANCATTNTANAGAGCCCAACCTAGGCATTGATTGNATTGTGTANGGCAANGACAAAGTGCAAGTGAAAAAGCTGGAATCAAAAGATATCTTGCAACGCATGCCGCCAGTCAGTCAAGTGTATGGAGATGCCAACAAAGATTTTATCAAAACCTACTTTCGCGNAGAACACCCGGTCTTCTTTCAATTCTTTGACATGGCCAAAAAAGCTTANGAGATATTGACTGGCAACGATACCATCACAGCAACTTCCACGGAGCGCAGAGAATACATCTCTGGTTACCAACATGGTGGTGGGTACAAACAAATCAAATTGAATGTCTTTCCACACACGGATATGCCCACCTATGCGCAAGAATCGCCATGGTATATGTATGCGGAATCGGAGGTTGGTCAACATTCAACCTTTGAATTATCTCCCATCGAGCGAGGCAATCTCTTCAAGAAGGTGCCAGTCAAAGGTGGCAACAAGACAAAACAACGGTTGAAGGCCATGTTAACCCGCACGGAAAAAGTGGTTAGCGGGTCGGTGGAAACCACCAAACTGTCTTACTGTACGGCTCCGCCGGTAGCGATGCAAACATTGACCACACGTCATGTCAACGATTCTAGCTTTGGTTCACATCTGCAAAAGAAACATGCAAATGTATTGCGTCAAATCATGAGTGGGTCCAGCGTGACCATGACGCGCAGCGAATGGTGCATTGACAACGATGTAGAGATTACTTTTGATGTTCAATCCTTGATTGGAACACCAAGAGTATTTGGTGGGACATGGNCCNANGCCCATTTGGATTCCTTGCGAATCACCACGGCGTACCAATCGCACCCAGAAAGTTTGGGTCGCTACATGTCTGGTCAAGATGCATTGTCCTGTGAAAAATTTGACGCCGAATTCAATATTTTATCGCATGAAAAAACCCTTGCATACAACACAATGCGCGTCACCAATCAAGAAAAGAGCAATGGCCATACCAAGCATATCGTGGAAAAACATTATGATATTTACACCGACGACGAGTTGAAAAAATGTTCTCGTTTTGGCAACGACAAAGCCACCATCATTGACAGAGGGTCAGCGTTACCTTATTGGGTTCCCTCCAGAAANATAGACGGGTTGGAATTGGTATACACGGGTGAACGCACTCCCATGCCCGCGATTACTCCAATTGAAGAGAAATGGGGACACGTGAACACATTGACCCTTCAACAAGAGTGTGCCATCAAAACCATGATAAAGCGATTCGTGTGTGAGATTGTGGCTCGTAAAGACCACGGAATCAAAAACTGGCGTGCGGATTTAAAAGACGGTCATGGTGTCCATACTGCCTTGGCCAACCATTTCAATGACGTGGAGCATATTCAAGAGAAAATGCTACAAGAATGGATTCGCAAACACCCAAAAGAGTTTCAACAACGATTTGGAATTGCGGAACGTATTGTGCATTGGTGGCGTACATGTTGCTGCTTCCACCGAAAACGAAAAAGGGATGACAACGAATGTTCATCCAACAAAAAAAGGAAACAATAAAATGGTAGTTTTTTTTCGACTATAAAAATAATTTATATTCCATCAATGGATATCTTAAACCATATGTTTACTTCTGGTATTACACCGACAAATACTATCTACCTAAGCCTTCAAGCGAAACTTCCTTTTAACAACACGATATTCGCTATTCGGTTCTGTAAATTGGGCGCTTACCACGCTGGAAGGATTTTATTAACACAATTGGGCAGTAACTCTACCATTCGGTTGCAGAAAGATGGGGATTCTATTACGGTGCATATCACTAGCAATAATTTTCAAGATTCAGTGATATTTACATTAGTGGAAGCACACCAACTCGATGTACAATCTATGCCAACGGTGGAATATAAACCGCACGTATAAAAAGATTTGCTAGTATGAGAAATGGACGTATTGCATCGCCTAATTCAACATCCAAATTCACAGCATCAACCATTAGTAATGAGCTTCTTATGTTCACTATCGACCAATAACATAGCGTTCGAAGTGGATAATCTTTACTTTCGCGGAAACTTGGACAACAAATTATTGTTTCAACAATGTCCTAGCATGGATATGGCGGTAGTTCGGCTACAAAACGATACATTGACCTTCATTCCTATTGGCGGTGCGCCTGTGCCTTTCACTATCACACATGCAGTGGTATTAACCAACAATAGTTCATCCTCTAGCAGCGAATGTTCCCCATCCATTTTTCATAATAGTCCGTTTTCTCAAAGAACACCAAAATCCAATCTTAAATATTAGCTCCAAAAAAAAAACTTGTCTTACTAATTCCATGGTGTTTGAAACGTGTGAAGTTTTTTTTACACACACCTCCATTCGACGTTAGCGGTGTGCGAGGTGTCCACGTGTCAATTCGCCTACTATTTGTAAACGTTTCATGACGTTAAGTCGATTGCATTATTGATTGACGAACCCTCTGTTTTATTTCTTTTTGGCGGCTGTTCTGTATTGTTGGTGCTCAGCTCTCTTTTCTTACCATTTGGGGGAGTATTATTATTGTCCGTTTGCAACGCCGTGGCTGATGCCTTTTCTTTGTTCAATTCTAATTCATATTGGGTTACAATCGCATTGATATTTTCTTCTGCTTTATCGATTAATAAATCTTTCCATTCAGGAAATCGGTCTTTGTGTTCCAATTTAAATGCAACATATTTTAATTTCTTAATATATGCAGGATTGATATGCCACTTTTTTTCAGCATATATATGGGATAAAGACCATCTTCTAATATTTTTACCACCCTTCATGGCTTGTTCACCACGTTTTGCTACTTTCATATCCTTACAAATAATGTTGAATGCCGTTGTTAAAAATTTCCAAGCCTTTTTCTCTTGTCCTAAATGCTTCAATGTTGTCAATCTAAATTTTTTTCGAGCATGTGGGTCTTTCCCAATATCTTCAATCAACTTCAATGCGGCATCAGTATTTTTGAAATCTGCACTGGTATGATAAGATGGCTCAATAGGATTTACTCCTAGTATAGCCAATACGCGACGAACATAACTAGTCTTTACTGATAATATATCTTTATTTACTTTCATATGCAGTTGTACTTGCCTGCTATTACCTTCACTTTTCTCGTTTCTGCTAGCGAACGATTGTTGCTCCATTTTTTTCTGCTCCTCGGGTTTTATCAACAAATGTAGAAAATGGTCTTCTACTCGCGAATTGTATTCACCAAGATGTGTCAAATCTTCCAATAATTCTTCGTCGGTTCTGTCATTCAATCCGTTAAACCATACAAATTCAAATCGCTTGTATTGGTACCACTCTTTGATGCTGACAGTTTCGTTGGATTTCAGAGTTTCTTTCATTTGTGAGTAGGTAGCAAAATCAATTTTTGCAGCATTGACAATTTCTTTTTTTACCTTTTCATTGCAATTTTTATTCACCTTTTGCCGCTCCTCTCTCAATGCTTTAATTTTTTCGGCATCGCTTTCTGCCATATTCAAATAATAAAATTGAGCTCCATCTTTTTTCTTTGCGTCCTTAAACATTTTTTCAAACATAATAACACTGCGACGAGCCTCTGATTCGTTTCTGCACCATAGTATATTAAAGTCCCGAGTAGCATTCACAACATTCGATTTTCGACGACCACCGTCTTGAAATTCAACATCCAAATAATCATTTAAAAAGTCTCTTTGGATTTTTTGATTATCATTTAATTCGCGCATAATACCACCCCACCACAACGATTCAAAATGATGCGGCGTAGACAATGGAATGTCGTATAGAACAAGTTTATCATTTAAATGCCGCATTCTGTTACAAAGTTGTGCAAAATACCTGACGCCAGCCGCACCTTCTGTTGGCGTCGCTTTTGCGCACACAATATCAAAGTGTTTCGTATCAAAAGAAACCCCAGGGGATACTACAGGACTGTATGCAAACCAATCCAAACCTTCAAAATCCATGGAATCTTTACGCTTGTTGATTGGTCTACGATGACCCCCTTCCTCGATACAGTCGTTCCACGCATGATTGGCTTCGTTATAAATAGTTAATCCACGTTTATGTGGAAATTTCTTTTGTAATAGCCTATGAATATCTTTTGGAAATCTTTTGGTATTTGATACAATGACTATTTTTTTACCCCTTCCCACCAATTGAACACAACGGTAGGCCATATCATCTGCTGGTGTCAAACGAATGTAGCGTCTAAAATCATTTTCCGCTTCACTGTGAATATAAATGATACGTCTCTTGCACACCGTTTCAATAAACCATTTGGTTCTTTCAACATTAAATTTATTCATATCGGCATCGCAACAAATTACGCGTTTGGCAAAATCGCGAATTAATTTTTTAAAACGAGTAAAAACCGACGAAGCTTTTGTAAACGTTTCCGCTGAAAAATGCGCTGTCAAGGATTGAGATTCATCCAAAATAACCAAGTCCCAATCTTTGTGTTGCGGTACACGATGTAATGAATCAATTTGCACAATTAATTTATCGTTGTCGATTTGATATCCAGCAACATCTTGGTAATTCACAAATTTTAGTCCATCGTGGCCAAAATCATCCATAAATGATTTGGTTAGAGCAATTCGAACCGAAATAACCAACACTTTCCAATCTTCATGCTTTTTTAACAATTCACGTATACTGTGAGATTTACCTGCACCCATGGGAGCATCCCAAAGCACTGTCCATTGGTCACTCTTTAATTCGTTGTTGTACGTACATGGAATATTCAGTAGATGCGGGCATAGCTCCCGTGTTGCATCCACAACGCTTGCAGCATAGTTATTCGAAAATTCTATCGCTGGACAATATTTGCCACATGTAAATGTATCTTCATGAAACCTTGGTTGATTAGATACTTCTTTTAATATATTTTCAGGTATATCACCTAGTTCATCAAAGGCACAACAATGGGTGGGGTAGTAGTGCTGACGGATAGCATGTGGAGTAGCAAAACGCCCTGCTTTATTTTCATGAAAGAACAATTCAACAAAATCCATTCCAACGTGTAAGGCCAACATGTTCTGATAATAAAATATATGGCAACCGTTCTCCTTCTTAGATTCTATGTTATAATTTTTCCACTCGGCTACGGTACTCAATAAGAAAAAATTACCCACTTTTTCTCGATAATTTTTTTGTAATAAATTCGACCTTGCCACATCCAACTCTTTTGATTTCGTAAAAAAGCCTTTTTTATCATCCTTAGCATTGCTAAAATATGTTGTAAGACCCACATCGACAGGGATTTCTTTATCAAACTCATACACCAACGTTTCTTCAAGTCCGTCAAAAGATATTTTTACTATGTTTTTGACGATTTCTAGCTTCAAGTGTTCGGTATACAAAATACGTTCGGATTGAATCCATTTTGATGCCGAAGGCCATTTGGATACAGGAATAGCTAAAAATGGCACAGAAACCAACGATTGTAGATGCATAAATCGTTTCTCCTCCAATTTAGGTTCTTGTAGCAACAACGTTAATATGTTTATGTTAGACATATGTTCGCCTATCTTTCCGCAGGAATCGGGCCGATCATAAATAACCTGTCACAAAGTCTATCACCAAGTCTTTCTTCCACCTTTCGAACAAAGATTCTCCTTGTTTGTTGCAGTGGTTGACGGCTATGTCGTTTTGCTTTTTTGCGCCAACGTTTCTTTTTTATGGGTACGATTGAATTCGTTCGACCGATATCGATAGCTTGCGGTATATACGTATGCATAACTTTTGTATTTTTTTTTGTTAGTGAAAAGAATTTCTATTGAAAAGACTGGCAACATGCACAATCAAACCTAAATTATCATGAAGATTCTCTTTAAATTGGACAACGCTATTTCAATGCTAATGCGGAATTCATGGTTGTTGGATTTCGTGTTGTGCATACGATGAAGATAGTGTTGGAAAACACGAGAACGCTATTTCAATGCTAATCCAAATCACAAAACTTGTTGCTTGCTCATTTTCATCAACATGCACGTACGCTTGCCATCATCGGGAAGCATAAGCCCGTTGTAATTCGCCAAAGAAAGTGGCTGTGTTAGAATCCTGTCGAATTCGAAGCACTTTTTGCCGTCCAAAAAAGCGGGGGCAGCCTACCGTGCAATAGCATTCCCAATTGTGGGAGCTTTTGTATCTTTTGAAAAGCAATCGACAGCACGGACACACCATTGAAATGTTGAAAAGGGTGCCGATGATGGGACAAATACCATTACATAGCATTGAACAGGAAAAGGATACTTTTTTTTTGTCGATAATGAATTTATATTAATAGCAAAGCAACCAAAGGTGCAATAAATATTTCTTCGATATAATAAACCAGAATGGTACAAAGAAACAAGACAACAAGAGAAAGAAGGAATCAAACAAACAAAAAGAAGCACAAAAACCGAATAACAAAGATGTCACAATATGTAGAATTGGATAACCAAGAAGATATAAACGCGGAGGCGTTTAAGGAGATGAAAAAGATATACGCAAAAAAAGAATATGCTACGCTGCAACATAAGTGGACTTCAAAAAACGGTGTGGTCCGATCGTGTGAGCACAAACCAGTGGAAGCCGAGGAAACTATGTTCGACGTGGAAGGGCAGTGGAACAAAATGTCCCCTGAGCAAAAGGCTGTGGTGAGAGATAGTATTGCATCTGGGGCCTCCAACTACCATAAGGAGGTTGTCAAATATGTGCATACCGACCCTCTTGCAAAAGGTGAACAAACACTACACGATCGAAGTGCAGAAAAATATTTACAAGCGGTTTTAGAGTTATTTGCTGAAGAAAACAAAAGCGAAGCAGACCAAACTGCTGTGAAGGATGCTGTGAAGTCGTTGGTGAATGCCATTGCTGTTCTAACTCCTAAAAACAATTTTCTTGCCGCTCGTAATTTGTCCTGCTACTTGAACGAAAAGGCACAAGATATGGAATTTGCCGAGGCAGCTAGAAACAGAACACTGTTTGAGTCGAACGGTGTTGTAGACGCCCAAATAGAAGAAAAAAAGGCACACCTTAAAGAATTAATCACGGAAGATTTGAAACTTGGGCTTAAAGGGTTTGCAAGGATGGACGGTGAACCGTCTACAAAAAAACAGCGTACGAACAAACTGGAAGACCTTTGGGAAACAACAGGGAAAATTCGAAGCTTGGTTGATGAAATCAATCGTTTGTACCACAAACGCAAGTTGAAAGGTTTGGTGAGAAAAGCGAACTACGACGCAGACGAAGCTGCTTTTTATACGTTTCGTGACGGCGATGAAATAGGCATATTTGAATTGTTTCGTACACAAACCGAGCATGCGGAGTATTGCTTAACCAAATGGAAAGAGGACAAAGGGTGTCAAGACACGAAAGGATTTGGTCAAAGTAAATTCAAAGACCGTATTGCAGCTTTAGATGCCAGTATTACAAGCTTGAAAGCAGATTTAGCGGCAGATAAATATGAAGACGTGCGATTTTTTACTGTCCATCTTCTATGCACCGAAAATTTTAAAGAGCATTGTGGAGACAAATACTTTCACCTTTCGCCACGCGTGGAGACATTGTTGAATTCCGTAGCAATAAATCAATCCTCCCCGGGTGCCAAGGTGAGCCGGGAGAATAAAAGTACACCTATGAGCCGACGAAGAAAAAAGCCGTAAGTTCGTGGAGCTGCATGGTGGCCACTTTGAAGCATTTGATGTAGAATTACAATAAAAGCTATACGTAAGGGGAATACATATTATTTTTTTTTACCATTTTTGTTATTCTTTTATAGACTCTTGTTGCTCTCTGGCGGGAACCTCCTCCGCGATGCGACTCTCTCGTTGCTGTAGTTGATTTTCGCGCTGTTGAAGCTCCTTCTCACGGTCTTTCAATTGGTTCAAACGATGTTGGTACGCGTCCTGGTCTCGCTGCTTCCATCTTGCTTGAAGCGTTTTCAACTGTTTTTGTTTGTCGCGATAACCATCCATCAATGACTCGTACATGCCGATGGAAGCTTCAACTACATCGTCGTCCAACTCGTGGAGTTCCGCCAACTCTAGCTGCTTCACACGCGTACCAATTAGCTCCAGCAAGAATGGTTCCCCTTTCCCGGAGTAGCTGTTGTAAATCTGGTACAATGAATTCACCTCGGCTTGGATGCGGTCTTTGTTTAGGTACGCTCGCAGCGTCTTCGCCTGCTGGTACCACTGTTGAAACAAGCTCTCGCAATCTAATTTATAATCGGAACCTTTTAGAACTTCGTCGTCCTTGAGATACTTTTTTCCAAATTGGATATAATAGCTCAATGGTAGGTCGGAGAATGCTAGGAAGGTCATGGTGGTATGAAATTTGCATGTTTTGGAATCTATCACCTTTAAAAGTCGATGCTTACGGAAGATATCCTGCGGTCCAACGAATCTTAATTTGGACATTTTGTTGGAAGCATTCATGCTTATATAGTGCTAAAACCGCTCAGGCAGTTTTTCACATTCTCATTGCAGGCTTCGGCTCGTCGATGAACCGGATGAGACGCTGAAAGAGGCTCCGGAGCATGACAAAATTAGCGGCAGCATCGTTGATTTCCTTCTGCGTTACTTGGAACCCTTTTTTGACCCTGCCCAATTTGATGAGAAGAAAGTCGAGGGCTTCTTTCTTCAGTAAAGGATTAACACCTTTTAAAATAGCCTCCCGGTAAAGGCGTTGTATCCATTGCTTGGTGTTCTCTTTCGAGAAGCCTTTGGCTTTCAGTTTAAACGATGGAAGAAACAGGTCTTGCTCAGCTTCTTCGTTTTCATCGTCCGTTGTGACTTCGCGATATTCTTTTGGTTGTGCAAGAGATTCCAGCGGTTGCTGATTCAGTTGCTGCTGTTGCCGCCGCTCATGCCATTCTTGCTCCAGTTTCTTATAATCCGGACCAATGGCATAACCTCGGTGAAGCTCAAGATTCCCTGGGGCATCCGATGGAGGGACCAGCGTGGGCTGGATACGCTTCTTTTCTGGCTGTGCCGAAGGCACCCGTAAATGCTGCGGTGTCTCGTTCAACCTAGCATCCTGTTCCACCTCTTGAACCTGTCTCACAAATGCCGGAGTTTGTTTGCGGTCTCGTTTCTTATACTGCCGCGGATTAGGAGAGGGGTCCGACGGGCTTAAGGCCATAAACTGTTGGGTTAAACTGGACGCTTGATTTTTGGCGATGGAGACATCCGACAACTCGTTGGTGAGCGTTGCCAACTCGTCCTGACAGGTTTCCAACAAGATAGCTAATTTTCTCAAACGTTTGTGAATTGTATCTTCCATGGTTATCCATTTTCACCAAGGCTTATATAGTGCTTAGCGCCCAGAGCGACTTTTCGATTAGCTTGAAGTATCAACACTGCCGGCCTACAATCGCTCGAACACCTATTTAAATAACATGATGACCTACCAATGAAATCAAAACACAAGAAACTCAAACAGAAACGAGCGGAACTGGCTATCTTAATTACCCGGAAAGCGTTCCGGAAATACAACACCTACGTGACCGCATCCTGCGTTGTAAACGCACTACATCCCATGCTGGTTGCCAATCGGGATAAGTTTATCGCTGCGTTTACGCTAAGGGTATCTGCGCCGTTGCATAAGCTTACCGACGATGCGGAACAATCCAAACGCCATGTGATATCTTTCCTGAGGCGGTTGGCTCACTACTATGGCAACTTCTTAGCATCCAGAAGAAAGTCAATCGTTGTCAACGGCAAGACCATCTCTCAATATTCGTATGCTTTGGTGAAAGTGTGACGTAAAACTATTTTATAAATATGCCTAAAATGCCTAAAATGCCTAAGGTTCCTAAAACTTTTTTATATCGAAAATATGTCGTACATGACATCTAAATATTTATACAGAAAAGTTAGCGAAATCTTAGGCATTTTAGGCAGAGATGATAATTACCTACTACTTGTTCTTCTCCCACCAGTACATCAATCAGCACACGTAAAATTCTATATATAAAAAAGTTAGCGAAATCTTAGGCATGTTAGGCATTTTAGGCATCGCTCTCCTTTCTCAATTGGATACCAGTGCAAAATCCTTTGACTGTTCTACCATCAATGGTTTGTCTCTCTTGGCTCTTGTACATCACCCCCTTTTGTTTCAATGCGCGCAACACCCACCGCCAACCATTACCCCTCAAACTCTCTTGTGATTCACAAAACGCCATGATTTCCACTTTGCTCACCATATCTTTGTTATCATGAGTGACTTCATAGTGCTCGAAAAGGTCCGAAAATACATCGTAATCTTCTACAGCAGCGCGCATAATCTCCATGTTCTTTCTTGGGATGGTCAAGCCATCTCGGCAATACTTCATGACGCGAGGCAACAACAAATGAAACCATGCCAATTTCCAATCGTCATCGTCAAATTTGTCAATCAANTCTTTATCNGCTTTNTAAATANGNTTGNTNGGGTCTTCGGTCCCNTCATCAACAAATTTTGAAGTGTAATGCTGGCCTATAGCGCGGCGAAAAATACCATTTGTGGCACATGTGATGTTCGGGTCACGATTGGTATTCGCCATCAGCTTCGCATGCAAGGTGGCAGCCATTTCGCTCTTCACGTAGATGACCCTCAACGGAATCTCCTTCCCATCGACAAACCGTTTTAATCGCTGCTTATCAATTGGTTTCTCACCAAATTCCTCCATGTATACGATTCGGTACGCATTTGTAAGCAGCGGCGTGAACGATTTTTGCCAAATACCATTGTCCTTATCAAATGCATCGTTGCCAATCTCTTTTACATAAATAGGGAAACATTTCAACATGATTTCGATTAATGTAGATTTTGCATTTGCCGCTGTATACCCCAACAACGTCATGAACTTTTTTTCCTTTGTGTGACCTGTTAAACAGTACCCCAGCCAATTCATCATCAGTTCATACTGCTCGGGGGCCGGCTGAATCATGCGTAGCAGTGTCTCTACTTCGTCTTTTAGCGTGTTCAACTTGGGATTCATGTTTCCATATTTGTAATTCAAGCATTTTGTAACGAAATCGGTTTTTACGCGTTTTCGAACCTCTCCCGTGCGTAAATGGACGCATACGTCTTTGAAATGAACCATTTCTCGCGATTCATCGTTAATGTCCATCTGGATGTCGGATTGACGGTATTGCTTGCACAACATCTTAAAATCTTCCGCTACACGTTTTTTATGCGGCACTTGTTGCAAACGGAGAATCTGCTTTAGCATTTTCTCACACATATCTTTACGGGCCTTGAACTTCTTTTCTTCATCTATGGAAGCATCCTCCGCCAGTGTCGCTCCTTTTGCATGGCCGGAATCTTTGCGCGCTTTCTTTTCTAGAATGTTGTAGAGGTCCCCGATATCCTTGTAGATAGCCACTTCCGTGTCTTCCCATATATCGCCGTTGAAATGGTACAATTGCTCGTTCGAATAAATGTAATCGTGACCAAAATGTACCATGAACGTTTTTGCAAAGCAATCATCCGTTCCGACAAACAAGTTTTCTGGAAGGATATCAGGCACAGCTGGAAATACCGATGCATTCGGCGCAGTCTCAACGGGGTCATTGCGAACGATAATGCGCTTCGACAAACCTTTGCATTTTGTGACGATGCCACTTTTGAAGAAGTCGTATACCTTGTCGTTACAGCATCGCACGGTCACGGTATTCTCAAACCCGTCCTCGTTTTTGAACACATTCATAAAACTGTTGCGGTTGCTGTGGTGAAGATGCCCATTCGGACAAGTTTCATTCCCAGGGCGTTGAACTCGTATTGACCACTGTTCGCGTGCACCACTTTTCAGTTGTACCAACTGCGACCAGGCACTGCCATACAGTTTTGAATGTTTGCTGAACATGCCGGAGGCTTTCCCTTGTTCTAGCGCAGCCTCAAAGATAGCTGGAATGTCGTGTGTTTCATCAAGTTTTTCTGTGACCACAGTGCCCTCCTTCACATCCAGCAAATCCGACAAACCTGGGCGTACATCAAATTCTGCCTCGGCGTTGTAAACGGTCGCGTCGAGGGGGCACCAGGACCATTGACCGCATAGCAATTCAATCGCTTCACCCAACACAACATCTTCGTCTTTGTTGGGATGTGGCATCACTTGTTTAAATTGNANACGATTTTTTGGCGGTCGAAANTNGCTCNANCGTACAAATATNTGACGGCCATACGATTTGGTNGACGACTTGGTGTATGGAAATTTTTNACCCGCCTCATTTCCATCCATNATNTTTNTAAAGACATCNGCATANTCTGGNCANTCGATGTCAATTTGAAATACCTCTCGTGTATCCATTGCCACGTGCGTGTAATTGCCAGNATTTTGATGGTACGCANCTTGTCGTTGCTTTACCTTTTGCGGGTCTTGCGCAAAGTCTGTCGGTTTTGGCATTCCAAAGCGGTCTGGGCGTAATNTNTTTANCNTNTTTNGTTCNCCATTTTCCATCA
>LT658859.1:0-12749 GCA_900128575.1 Stramenopiles sp. TOSAG41-1 | reverse complement strand
CATAGACACAGGACTACAATACTCCACACACACACTTGTCAGCATACACACAGCATTGACACACTTACAGCCTTTCTCCACCACACGAAGAGACGATTTATTTGCGTGAGGAAACCGTTTACATAGGCACGTAAGCGTGCTTGGACAGTACATTCCAACCCATATATCTACATAGGCACTTAAGCGTGCTTGGACAGTAGAGCCCAACCCATGTGGTACAGTCTTTCATAGGCGACCTCGTACTCCACTCCCCTCGAGCAAACAACTTGGTCGCCGATCTTGTTGCCTTTCCATTTCGTTCGGCCATAACAATGATGATAATGGTAGATGGAGTATTGCAATTATCACTATCTATATTATTATATGATATTATATATACATACATTACATTGCAACCTAGTAATTAATACGTGTTGTATAGCATTGGCATTTCTTTCTCATACTACACAGCAACTTACTACGGCCAATACTACTCCCTCCTTCTTGCGTAGTGCTGAATGAGGAGGAAGGCATGCAGCATCGCAGCATAATGCATACTACAGGGCGGCGCTGCTTGCGAATCTATTTGGGGCCACCTCCTTGCTGGGCACCACCACGCAACGCACAAACACGGAGGACAAACGACGACAGAACGCCCGACGAGAAATTCAAGAACGCACCGTTTACATTCAGCACACTAATCAAGCAAGACAGATATGCCATCCAACGCAGCACTTTCAAGGAGACGCGGAAACGCAAACGCTAAATCATCAGGCCAAGACTCGGGGTTGATGAAATATTACACCTCCGACTCCACCGGTTTGCAACTTGGACCAACCGCCGTTTTGGTTATGTGCCTTTTGTTCGTTGGTTTCGTTGTTATTTTGCACATCTGGGGCAAAATCCGCAAGTAGGCCGACCGCATAGTGTAGATCATCGGGGCCTCCTTGACGGCCAGCAGGAGGAAAGCGGTGATCGAGTAGTAGCCAAGAATCTATATATAGTAACGTTGAACCAAAGCTTGGTTTTCAGAACAACATGCACTCTGCACTTGTGTTACTGTTTCAATTTCAGCATGTAAACCAACGAAACGAAAGTGGATGCACAGCGTAACAAACAACCACAGGCGGCACTGTTGACGTACCGTGTGTACTTGTAGCAGGTCGTGGGTGAATTTATTTTTAGACAAGAACAGGGAGTGTTGATGTACTGCGTGTATTTGTAGCGGGGCGAGAGAAGGCCAAAAAAAATTAAAAAAGAAAATTTTGATATGCAAATATATATATACATTTTTTGGTACACCGTTTATTTTTGCTTTTGTAAACGCATTCTTCCCAATGCATTAGCACTTTTGTGGTTTCGACATGAGAGCGGGGTCCACAAATCACCTATTGCCAGATTTCTTTTTGCGTTTGCCGCCTCATGGGCTAAGATATTCTCCTCCTTTTCCCAAGAATCAACCCCGACTGATCCCCCCCGACACAGGATCAACATCTAAACCTTGGTTGTGTATATTTGATCGCTGTTTAGCGTACTCACCCTGGTCGCCACTCGGTGGGGGCAAGGCGCCATCCGCCCTTGGGGACCGTGGCACGTACAAAGTTTCTAACAAACTTTTCCGTTTCTCAACAAGCCCTGTAGTATTTGTTCTATAAGGTTTCACTTCAACCTCTAGCATACGCTTTGCCAGTGCTTTGGCTAGTTTAGCCTTTCTCAGTTGCAATTCTACTGTTGATGCTCTTCCATCAATTCTGCCCAGGTTGGGGCTTTTGAGCACATTTCGCTCAACCAATTCCTCGATGGAGGAACGCCTGGAAATTTTCCGTTTCAGCAAGTTGCTGACGTTGCTGAATTTGTAGTACGATTCCAGCGTCGCATCCTTGTTGCCTCTCTTACTATTCCTGCCCTGCCCATCTACATTATCTTTACTGCCACCAAGCCGACGCGCCTTTATTGGCGATAGGTGCGTCAAGGCATCAGAAGTTTTATCCGCTACGTTTTTCATGTCTGTGTTTTCTTGAAAATCCAAGGCCGTCGCCACAGCCGCCAATCGGCCAATTGCATCCTCTTGATGCAAGAAACGTGTTCGGATAAACTCTTTGAATGCCAACGCACTTATTGCTTTGGCATCGTCGCCACCTACAAGTTTAAATGTCAGCAGCGCCTCGTGCACGCCGTCCGTACTCCTGCCATAAGAACTAGCGAGCACCCGGTAAAAATGCGACAGGACGTCCAGCTCCAAGACCTCTTCGTTCAAATTCTCGCATCCGAGGCCCTTCAAGATCAGGGTTGCACTCTCTTCGACGTCCATGGTCACGTTCGTTTGCGCCTGGTCCGCTATGTCTCTGGTCGTGCGTTTGGCCTTCAGGTGTACCCAACCCGCCGGCTGATCAGGCATGTGATGTGACACATTTTCAAAGAAGTAGTAGTAAGTAACGAATAGGGATGATGGTAACGAACTAACCAACGACCGCGGAAAAGGGTATGATGTACTCCTTAGCCTACATTCCTTAGCCTACGGGCAAACCTGAATCCGTTCTTCTCCTAAAAGACTACTGATATTGTACTGGCATTTTGCTAGGGAAAAACTCGTACAAAATGCCCAACTTTAGAATTTTCTCTCATTCATTATTATATGAGTTACTAACGATATCCTTCTTCTTCGTCAACTTATTTTTTTTTCCCTCCTCCTAGCTCCTTGGCCTTGGAGTACCAAAAGCGTACTTGGGGAGACCCACCGCGGTGGGAAATTGTTCTGTTATAAAAAACGCTGGGAAAGGCCATCCCTTTGCTAGGGTAAGACATGCTTGGTAGTATATACCATTTCTTCTTCAGCGTTTTTCTGTGTTGTCGTTTATTATATTGTTATATTATTATTAGTAGTAGAAGTAGTATGTATTATTATTATTGTTTTTTGTGGAGGATGATGAGAGATTGATTATTTTTTTATTATTATTTATTGGCATTATTTATTATTATTATCATTAATA
Organism: Stramenopiles sp. TOSAG41-1; assembly: GCA_900128575.1. Taxonomy (NCBI): domain Eukaryota; species Stramenopiles sp. TOSAG41-1. The sequence goes on along the minus strand of LT658859.1, from coordinate 9,780 downwards.
TATATATTATCAAGGAACATTAACAACGATTAACAACGAAAAACAAAATAATAATAATAATAATAATATTTTTTATATTATAATATAATAATAATAAATAAGTGATGATGATTGCCAACATCAACAACACGCTGCGCAAGCGCTTCGGCTTGAGGCGGAAACGGTTGAACGAACCGCTCTGCCTACGAAGCAACGACAGTGAGAACGGCGCAGCTGGGCCACTTCTCACGTATATACCACCACAAGAAAACAAACCGAAAAGCGGGTTCGCTTTGCTCTTTCACCGCCCGGACAGGAAAAGGCCATGGCTGACCCACTGCGCACACCGCTACCGCCACCGCCTCCTCCTCCTCCAGGAGATGACGAAGACTTGCAGTACCAACAGGGCGGGCAGCAGGAGGCTTATGGCCAGCAAGAAACGCCTTACACACCCCCGGAAAGTGGTAGCTATTATGAGCAAGGTTCTCCTCCTCCTCCCGCCCCGCGTGTGGTGATACTCGAGCAGTTGGGTGACGTCGAAAAAGAACTGTACTTTCAGTTTTTGTTGGAGAACGACGTGCAGTTCACCAAGGTAGAGGACGACTGTTACGTTGCAAATGTGCGCATGCTGATTCAAAAAGACCAGGCGCAGGAACAAACTCCTGAGGCCAAGGCGAAGGCAATACTAGCAAAAAGACGCAACAAGGATAAGATGGCGAAGTTAGCGATGGGTCACACGGCGCAAATTTATGGCCGACGCGCGTCCAGGCCGCCCCAAGAAATGGCACGTGTCGTGAACGCTATCGCCACCTCAAAGTCGCTATTCGACTTTAGTTGCTACCCAAAGTTCAGCTCCTTGGTAACAATGAGGGATCAGTTACGGCCCCGCAGGAGGCATTTTGCTTGGCTTATGAAGATGATAGAGGAAATATATCGCGATAGATACGAGCATGACACGGCGGACCTGAGAAGCTCGAAGATGGGCCCTGGTGAAAACAAGACTGAAGACGAAAGTATCGATCGCTTGAGCAACATATTCCCGGTGTTTGTAATTGACTTCTTGGGTAAGCGGTTTGGCTTGAGGTCGCTTGTGGACCAGCATGCATGGGATCTGATATATAACGTGCACGCGTTGAGAAAGCAGAGCTTGGAGGTCGAAATATTTGCACGCTTTCTAGAGGAGTATTACGACCCAGACGACTTACTGTTCTTCCTGTACGTCCACAGCGTGGTAGAGAAAGAATTGGCTGTAAATTTTGTGAACAGGTGGACCAGTGCAAGTCGCGGTAAAGCTAGGATGCCGGAGCCACTCTATTTGTCTTTTAAGGAGTGTCAAATTATTGGTCGCGTTGTTTTCGGTGACGAGAAACACCCCTTGTACCAAGCATTTATGCAAATGCTTCAGGGTCATCTTACGGGCCGGGTAACGAAGAGAAGGGATGAGAGAAAGATCGAGGTAACTCAATTTTTGCATGTTGCCCTAGTAGAGTACCACGAAACACGCCCGGCAGAGGACGAAGACCAGATTGCGGCAGCAGAAGCTGCAACAGCGGCAGGTTTTGGACAGAACGGCGGCGGTGCCGTACTGGTTCGGTCAAAAGAAGAGCAAATGCGCTTGTTCGAAGAGGCCGAGAAACAGTACACCCAGAAGATGGAGCAGTCCGGAGCTGACGAATGGGCTGCGATGCAAAACGTTGAGCAAGACATCAACAGGGAAGTGCGGGTGCAAGAAATGGAAGACATGATTTTGCGTGCCATGGATAAGAGGCAAAAGGATGCCAATGACCAGAATGCTGGCATAGATGTGCGGCAATGGGCCGAGCAAACTTTGAACGAGCATGAGCGTCAGAAGGAAGAAGCACTGTCGGCAGAGCGACAAGTCAAGCTTAGTCGCGACGCACTGATGAACAGTGGGATGATAAACTTGTCCGCAGTTGACGCGACGCTGGCACAAGCTTCAGACATAATTGCGGCGATTGATACCAAGTTTGTTGGAAGCCGAGATCGCGTTGGTATTTTAAAAGTTGACACAAAATCAAAATTGTGCCAAGAGGGTGCCTGCTGAAATGGAACAAGATCCGATCTAAATAAAAAAGATTATTGTCATCTTTGTAAAAAAAAGGCCGATAATTTCGATTACGCAGTGGCGGTGGCCGGATTTGTAAGTATCAGTTGGTATCATAGAGTTATATGTTAGGGTTACATGGGGATTTTAAACGGGATGACTAAAACGGCGTGTGGCCCTGCTAAAATTAATAATCACTGTGATCATCACCATCTTGTTGTTGTTGTTTGTTTTCTCCTCGTCGTTTTAATTTGTTGTGTTGTGTTGCGAGAAGATTTGATGATATGGAGAAATAATAATTATTGATGATGCTTCTCCTCTTCTTCACATTTCTTCCTTCTTGTCGTTATCGCTTTCTCCTGACCCTGAATCACCGCTGCCTTCGTCTGGTTTTTGTTTATTCTTCTTTTCCGCTTTGGCTTTTCGCTTTGATTCACGATACTCCTCTTGGCGTTCTTTCTCTAGCTGTTCCTCCTCCTCAGCTTCGTCTTTCAGTATTTGATTAATCAGATCGTCCCCTGCTTGCTCCGAGCCAAATTCGTTTTCTCCAGTAGGAGCTTCTTCGGTAAATCCTAGAATATCCTCCAGAGTATCGAACTTTGGTACATCAATGTTGTCCTTGTCTTTCTGGCTCATGTCGCTTAGGAACTTTCCTTCGTAGAGGTCAAACGTGAACTTTTTCGATTCGTGGATGTACGTATCGAACGAAGTCGGTTGGTTGGCCACCACGTAGCCAAGTCCAACTATGATGGCGAGTGTCGCTAGACGAATTTGCATCTGACCTGGCTCCGCTCTTTCGAATGTCAATAAAGGTTTGAAGGAATCGCTTACCGACAAGTCGTCATCAAATACGTTTGGCAAAATCCAAACTTCAAAGCCCAGCAACCAAAAAAACAACCAAACAAGCAGCCGTATCACTATGAACCCTGTGAGGAAAATTAAAAATGTCACAGACAAGTACCACAGCGCTACTTTCATGAACCGTGGCCAGACGGGGAATAAGCAAAGTCCAAAACACACCACTACCACGGCCACAGACAACACGTTCCTCAAACTCTGGCTGCCTTCGAATTCAAATATGTAGAACGATTTTTTGTCTTTTAAGTCTTCTGCCGGGCATACGTTGCTTTTCACCGGCTGTAATACGCCGCGCCCAGCTTCCTTGTTGTGCACCGCCCGTCGAAGAATGTTCGAACGCATCAAACCTTCGACAAGAAAGCACAAATCTTTTGTAGTGTTGATAACGCAACCAACTTTCTTCAATTTCTCTGGATTGTCGTACACCCACTCGACAATTCGAGGCCCAGTCGTGTACTCCACGCGCCTGACACCGCATTTGGCGGACTTCAACTTGACACCCTCCGTCGTGCTACAGATACCTTGTTTGCCCGCCATAAGCTGAGCAACTTTTTTGTAGTCTTTCGGCAGCTGGGACTTCTTTACTGGCGCTTCATCTTTCGTGGCATTGGGATCCGTCTCCGCTGGAGCAGCTGTTGATGCCATTTTAATCCTGTCTACAAATTAGCGCTCTTTCCAAAAATTCTTGGCCCGTGAGAATCTCAGAGTTCCTGCTCAGGGTCCACCGCCGTGTGCGAATGACAGGGGACGAGAGGCCGAAGAAGAAGCGCTTCACAGTTGTTGTGGTAGTAGTAGTAGTAGGTAGTAGAGTAAAACACGCAACTACCTCTATCATAATAAACAAGTTGTATTGTGTGATACTGCGAGAAGCAAGCACTACTACTAGGAAGTGTTGCGTTGTTGTTAACGAAAAAAAGAAGAAGAGGGGCAGGTACTATTTGAGCGTGTATTGTACACTTTCATATAGGCAAATATCCACTACTGTGAGAAGAAAGAAAAAACAAAAAAAAATAAACTCCTCTCGTCGACCTTTTCCCACCACATTAAAGCACGGGAAATACTAGTCTTATTGTTCCCCTGTTCGCTACCAAAACGCCGCTCCCTGAATGACGTGATGTTTTATGTTTTCTTCTAGACAATCTAGGTAGGCATTGTGTTGTTGGCCATCCCGACTTCGAGCCCACCCATTCGGTAAGATACGCGATTTCTTATTTCATTGCCAGAGTACATATACGAGTAGGTATACGAATTTAAACATATGCAGTAAAGACAGTTGTACATCAGAATATTTAAACATGTATTTTTAGGAAATCTAAAAAATCTGTGAACAGTTATTTTGCGTTCTACCAGTACTTGCATTACTCTTTATTTTCGGCATCGACGACAGCATTATTCCCTGCTTTGTCCAAGTTGGTGCTTGTCGCAGTTGCCTCCTTGAAACGTTTCTGTGCGTAAGAAATAATCGATCCAACGTGGCCTTCGATCGTCTCTCGCAACCTGTTGTTTAAAAATAAAGTTTGAGTGAATACATCCATGGCCTTAATGCGCAATTGCTTGTCCTCCCCAACATCTAATAGGCCTTTAAAGGCACTCTCTACAAGCGTGTCGTTGATTTCGTCGGCTGCCGGAACTTCAGACAGGCTCGTCCCCGGCACCATATCGTAATTCTCTAACACGCGATTTGCAGCTGTTTGCAAATCTTGCTCAGTATACTTTACTATAAAACCTTCCGTCGCTTTTTCGATTTCTACCAACGCTGCTTCTGGGAAGTCAATGCCTTCGCACGATTTCATCAAACGTTGTAGATATACGCCTTTATGTTTGGCCATGAAAGGTGCCAGCTCATCCAACCGTTCCGTTACTAATACTTGCCTTGCAGCGAGATCGTTCGTCGCATTAGCAACCTGTGGGGCGATTCCTCCTTGGCCACCTAGCTCCTTCATCATTTTATCCATTGTTTGTCTGTCTTTTGACACTTGTGCCAGCGTCGCGTCAACTGCGGACAAGTTTATCATCCCACTGTTCATCAGTGCGTCGCGACTAAGCTTGACTTGTCGCTCTGCCGACAGTGCTTCTTCCTTCTGACGCTCATGCTCGTTCAAAGTTTGCTCGGCCCATTGCCGCACATCTATGCCAGCATTCTGGTCATTGGCATCCTTTTGCCTCTTATCCATGGCACGCAAAATCATGTCTTCCATTTCTTGCACCCGCACTTCCCTGTTGATGTCTTGCTCAACGTTTTGCATCGCAGCCCATTCGTCAGCTCCGGACTGCTCCATCTTCTGGGTGTACTGTTTCTCGGCCTCTTCGAACAAGCGCATTTGCTCTTCTTTTGACCGAACCAGTACGGCACCGCCGCCGTTCTGTCCAAAACCTGCCGCTGTTGCAGCTTCTGCTGCCGCAATCTGGTCTTCGTCCTCTGCCGGGCGTGTTTCGTGGTACTCTACTAGGGCAACATGCAAAAATTGAGTTACCTCGATCTTTCTCTCATCCCTTCTCTTCGTTACCCGGCCCGTAAGATGACCCTGAAGCATTTGCATAAATGCTTGGTACAAGGGGTGTTTCTCGTCACCGAAAACAACGCGACCAATAATTTGACACTCCTTAAAAGACAAATAGAGTGGCTCCGGCATCCTAGCTTTACCGCGACTTGCACTGGTCCACCTGTTCACAAAATTTACAGCCAATTCTTTCTCTACCACGCTGTGGACGTACAGGAAGAACAGTAAGTCGTCTGGGTCGTAATACTCCTCTAGAAAGCGTGCAAATATTTCGACCTCCAAGCTCTGCTTTCTCAACGCGTGCACGTTATATATCAGATCCCATGCATGCTGGTCCACAAGCGACCTCAAGCCAAACCGCTTACCCAAGAAGTCAATTACAAACACCGGGAATATGTTGCTCAAGCGATCGATACTTTCGTCTTCAGTCTTGTTTTCACCAGGGCCCATCTTCGAGCTTCTCAGGTCCGCCGTGTCATGCTCGTATCTATCGCGATATATTTCCTCTATCATCTTCATAAGCCAAGCAAAATGCCTCCTGCGGGGCCGTAACTGATCCCTCATTGTTACCAAGGAGCTGAACTTTGGGTAGCAACTAAAGTCGAATAGCGACTTTGAGGTGGCGATAGCGTTCACGACACGTGCCATTTCTTGGGGCGGCCTGGACGCGCGTCGGCCATAAATTTGCGCCGTGTGACCCATCGCTAACTTCGCCATCTTATCCTTGTTGCGTCTTTTTGCTAGTATTGCCTTCGCCTTGGCCTCAGGAGTTTGTTCCTGCGCCTGGTCTTTTTGAATCAGCATGCGCACATTTGCAACGTAACAGTCGTCCTCTACCTTGGTGAACTGCACGTCGTTCTCCAACAAAAACTGAAAGTACAGTTCTTTTTCGACGTCACCCAACTGCTCGAGTATCACCACACGCGGGGCGGGAGGAGGAGGAGAACCTTGCTCATAATAGCTACCACTTTCCGGGGGTGTGTAAGGCGTTTCTTGCTGGCCATAAGCCTCCTGCTGCCCGCCCTGTTGGTACTGCAAGTCTTCGTCATCTCCTGGAGGAGGAGGAGGCGGTGGCGGTAGCGGTGTGCGCAGTGGGTCAGCCATGGCCTTTTCCTGTCCGGGCGGTGAAAGAGCAAAGCGAACCCGCTTTTCGGTTTGTTTTCTTGTGGTGGTATATACGTGAGAAGTGGCCCAGCTGCGCCGTTCTCACTGTCGTTGCTTCGTAGGCAGAGCGGTTCGTTCAACCGTTTCCGCCTCAAGCCGAAGCGCTTGCGCAGCGTGTTGTTGATGTTGGCAATCATCATCACTTATTTATTATTATTATATTATAATATAAAAAATATTATTATTATTATTATTATTTTGTTTTTCGTTGTTAATCGTTGTTAATGTTCCTTGATAATATATATATTAATGATAATAATAATAAATAATGCCAATAAATAATAATAAAAAAATAATCAATCTCTCATCATCCTCCACAAAAAACAATAATAATAATACATACTACTTCTACTACTAATAATAATATAACAATATAATAAACGACAACACAGAAAAACGCTGAAGAAGAAATGGTATATACTACCAAGCATGTCTTACCCTAGCAAAGGGATGGCCTTTCCCAGCGTTTTTTATAACAGAACAATTTCCCACCGCGGTGGGTCTCCCCAAGTACGCTTTTGGTACTCCAAGGCCAAGGAGCTAGGAGGAGGGAAAAAAAAATAAGTTGACGAAGAAGAAGGATATCGTTAGTAACTCATATAATAATGAATGAGAGAAAATTCTAAAGTTGGGCATTTTGTACGAGTTTTTCCCTAGCAAAATGCCAGTACAATATCAGTAGTCTTTTAGGAGAAGAACGGATTCAGGTTTGCCCGTAGGCTAAGGAATGTAGGCTAAGGAGTACATCATACCCTTTTCCGCGGTCGTTGGTTAGTTCGTTACCATCATCCCTATTCGTTACTTACTACTACTTCTTTGAAAATGTGTCACATCACATGCCTGATCAGCCGGCGGGTTGGGTACACCTGAAGGCCAAACGCACGACCAGAGACATAGCGGACCAGGCGCAAACGAACGTGACCATGGACGTCGAAGAGAGTGCAACCCTGATCTTGAAGGGCCTCGGATGCGAGAATTTGAACGAAGAGGTCTTGGAGCTGGACGTCCTGTCGCATTTTTACCGGGTGCTCGCTAGTTCTTATGGCAGGAGTACGGACGGCGTGCACGAGGCGCTGCTGACATTTAAACTTGTAGGTGGCGACGATGCCAAAGCAATAAGTGCGTTGGCATTCAAAGAGTTTATCCGAACACGTTTCTTGCATCAAGAGGATGCAATTGGCCGATTGGCGGCTGTGGCGACGGCCTTGGATTTTCAAGAAAACACAGACATGAAAAACGTAGCGGATAAAACTTCTGATGCCTTGACGCACCTATCGCCAATAAAGGCGCGTCGGCTTGGTGGCAGTAAAGATAATGTAGATGGGCAGGGCAGGAATAGTAAGAGAGGCAACAAGGATGCGACGCTGGAATCGTACTACAAATTCAGCAACGTCAGCAACTTGCTGAAACGGAAAATTTCCAGGCGTTCCTCCATCGAGGAATTGGTTGAGCGAAATGTGCTCAAAAGCCCCAACCTGGGCAGAATTGATGGAAGAGCATCAACAGTAGAATTGCAACTGAGAAAGGCTAAACTAGCCAAAGCACTGGCAAAGCGTATGCTAGAGGTTGAAGTGAAACCTTATAGAACAAATACTACAGGGCTTGTTGAGAAACGGAAAAGTTTGTTAGAAACTTTGTACGTGCCACGGTCCCCAAGGGCGGATGGCGCCTTGCCCCCACCGAGTGGCGACCAGGGTGAGTACGCTAAACAGCGATCAAATATACACAACCAAGGTTTAGATGTTGATCCTGTGTCGGGGGGGATCAGTCGGGGTTGATTCTTGGGAAAAGGAGGAGAATATCTTAGCCCATGAGGCGGCAAACGCAAAAAGAAATCTGGCAATAGGTGATTTGTGGACCCCGCTCTCATGTCGAAACCACAAAAGTGCTAATGCATTGGGAAGAATGCGTTTACAAAAGCAAAAATAAACGGTGTACCAAAAAATGTATATATATATTTGCATATCAAAATTTTCTTTTTTAATTTTTTTTGGCCTTCTCTCGCCCCGCTACAAATACACGCAGTACATCAACACTCCCTGTTCTTGTCTAAAAATAAATTCACCCACGACCTGCTACAAGTACACACGGTACGTCAACAGTGCCGCCTGTGGTTGTTTGTTACGCTGTGCATCCACTTTCGTTTCGTTGGTTTACATGCTGAAATTGAAACAGTAACACAAGTGCAGAGTGCATGTTGTTCTGAAAACCAAGCTTTGGTTCAACGTTACTATATATAGATTCTTGGCTACTACTCGATCACCGCTTTCCTCCTGCTGGCCGTCAAGGAGGCCCCGATGATCTACACTATGCGGTCGGCCTACTTGCGGATTTTGCCCCAGATGTGCAAAATAACAACGAAACCAACGAACAAAAGGCACATAACCAAAACGGCGGTTGGTCCAAGTTGCAAACCGGTGGAGTCGGAGGTGTAATATTTCATCAACCCCGAGTCTTGGCCTGATGATTTAGCGTTTGCGTTTCCGCGTCTCCTTGAAAGTGCTGCGTTGGATGGCATATCTGTCTTGCTTGATTAGTGTGCTGAATGTAAACGGTGCGTTCTTGAATTTCTCGTCGGGCGTTCTGTCGTCGTTTGTCCTCCGTGTTTGTGCGTTGCGTGGTGGTGCCCAGCAAGGAGGTGGCCCCAAATAGATTCGCAAGCAGCGCCGCCCTGTAGTATGCATTATGCTGCGATGCTGCATGCCTTCCTCCTCATTCAGCACTACGCAAGAAGGAGGGAGTAGTATTGGCCGTAGTAAGTTGCTGTGTAGTATGAGAAAGAAATGCCAATGCTATACAACACGTATTAATTACTAGGTTGCAATGTAATGTATGTATATATAATATCATATAATAATATAGATAGTGATAATTGCAATACTCCATCTACCATTATCATCATTGTTATGGCCGAACGAAATGGAAAGGCAACAAGATCGGCGACCAAGTTGTTTGCTCGAGGGGAGTGGAGTACGAGGTCGCCTATGAAAGACTGTACCACATGGGTTGGGCTCTACTGTCCAAGCACGCTTAAGTGCCTATGTAGATATATGGGTTGGAATGTACTGTCCAAGCACGCTTACGTGCCTATGTAAACGGTTTCCTCACGCAAATAAATCGTCTCTTCGTGTGGTGGAGAAAGGCTGTAAGTGTGTCAATGCTGTGTGTATGCTGACAAGTGTGTGTGTGGAGTATTGTAGTCCTGTGTCTATG
>LT658858.1:0-12773 GCA_900128575.1 Stramenopiles sp. TOSAG41-1 | reverse complement strand
AAATATTTATAACAAAAGAGATGCTTACAAATATACTAAAATCGCGATCGAAATATAACATTCGACACCAATCCGACACTTCAATGGCCTTCAACTATATCCTCATGAGGCAAACGAGCTTTTTGGGGCGAAAAAACTCCCTCTAGATCCAGATTTATGATATTTTTTGTCTTGGTCATGGTTTACCGGGGTAACTCGTATGTGCCTGGGCCAAAAGGTGGGCCAAAAATAATGATTATTTATTTATGATAGGGAGAAACATGATACTCTTCACCTGTACTAGCGTAAGTCGCAACTTAGACGGGGTTGTACATCATTTTTAAGGAATATAGCGTGAAAATAGAAGTGTTGCAAAAAGTACGGGAGATAATAATATTCCTGATGATGATCGGAATCTTCTTCTTAATTTTTAATTTGAGATTCGCAAATGCATACACACTAACACCGTTCGAATTTAGATTTATATGAGAATGGCGAAATAAAGTATTAAGAATCAGAATTTGTTTTATCTATGGGAAACTCGCTAACAAAGCTGTTAAAATCGAATAGCTTTTTAACTAAAGTTGTTGCGTTGAATGGTGTTTTGGACCTTGTGTTTGGACTAAACGTACTTTTAATTAATCCTAGTAAGGCCTCGACTGTCAACGCCTCGTTGGCTTTATCAACGACGTCACCTTACTCTAGACGATCGTCAGCATGGCTGGTTCTTACGATGGGCCTTATGCGTATGATTGGATATTGGTATCCAAAGGAAATAGGTCCTAAACTATGTGCTTATTGGTCATATTTGGTGGAAGCAACTTGGATGTTCTCTGAAACTGTGTTTTATGGCTCAACATCCCACCTAGGTGTCTCTTTGTTCCTATATATATTTGGATTTATAGTTCGTGGACAAATGAAGCGCCAGATTAAACAAAACAAAGGCGACGCAGCTTCACCTACCATTGCTGTCGCGCAATTCCGAGTTGGAGATAGAGTCTCTGCCAAAGCAATTGGCTGGCAAAAGCATTATGACGGTAAAGTAATTGCTGTGAGCCAAAAAAATAGTTCGTGGGCTTATGATGTAAAGTTCGACGATGGCGAAATAGAGAAAAACTTACGCGCGTCACAAGTAAAGAAGTGCGTATAAAATTCTTCATGTTGACGTCAGAGCTTTTGAGAATACCTTACAACTGATTATCACAGGACGTTGAGACTCACGATTAGGATTACCTTTCAAGGCCATTGTTGTCTTGAGAACGACTTGTTCGTTGTGGCCGAAAATCACTAGTACTGTGAAATCGATAGTCATCAACACATGGTCGCGTTAAAAAAAAATAAATTATATATAATATATATTTTAATCGTTATGTAGCTAATTATTTATATGAAAAAACAATTAATGTAAAAAAAAAATTAATTGTGTGTAACATCACACCATTTTTTGCACTTGTACTCGTTTACTTTCTTTGACGTTTTGTATGCATTGATCTTGACCTGTCTGTATGACTGGAAGCTGGGCGAATTCTTGACTGTTTGCTTCCTGGCAAGCGGCTATTATTCCCTTGACTATTTGGAGCAGTACTTGGTCGGCTGCTATTGTGACCAGAAACATTTTTTTTTGCTCTACCAAGCTCTGTTTGGTTAACGCTTTTGGCAAATCGCAATGAGCACATTGTTTCGTTGGATGATTTGGTTGTGGGAGACACGTTGACGATCATCATTGTCTTCCCATTTCCGCTTAGGCATCCTTGAAGCATAAAGGTTAACTTGGAATTACGGAAAGGAACATGCTTGCTTTTTTTCGCTAGTGCGTCAAACACATCAACTAGACTGCTTAAACTCTTGTTTATTGCTAATGTTTCCTTTAGTCTATCGCCTGATACCTTCGAACGATCCAATCGTTCACTACCGGCAAGATCAACTAGGTTTAAGCTACCAATAACCACCGTTCCACGTTTTTCGTTCTCACCGACCAGCTTGAGAGTAAAGCAGCAATGGCTCCGGCTGGAATTTTTATTCATTGAGGTGGCCGCAATGGACTTGTTACGTTGCGCTCGAGCCAGCAGTCCTTCTAGCTGGCTGTAATCCCTCAGAATTTCCTCATTTAGCCCATCGATATCGACACCATTTTTGGTGTGTCGAATGGTGTACTTGTGATTGGGATCTCTGCTACTGCTTGAACTAAATAAGTCGTTCACGCTCTCGTTATAAATTTCTAAAAATGACGTCTTGATAGTGTAATTCCATCCATCATCCTTCATCTTTTTGCTTGTTTGCAAGATTTGCTCAACTGCCCTCGGAATAATACCACGCATTTCGTCATTATCTAGTGACCCCTGCATTGTATGCGTTTTCCCACTGCCAGTCTGCCCATAACTGAAAATGCAAACCTGGTACCCGTCGAGTGCACTCTGGATCAGATCACTAACGTCATCAAATACATCCTTGTTGGTGGTTGTATCATCAAAAACTTTATCAAAATTAAACATTGCATTACCTTTCTTTGGATCATTGCGATTTAACGTTACAAAGGATGCATGCTTATCGCACTTCACTGCCCCAAGTTCCCCAGTTTCCTCCTCTTTTTCTTTACCAAGCAAAGGGCGTACGCGTACAGCAACCCGTACATTACCACGCAACTCTTGCACCAAATTGTGCAGCTTTCTACGCTCAGCTTCTCGTGAAAATATTTTCTCCTCTAACTCCTTGATTTTTTTTTCTGCCTCAAGTAGTTGTGTAGCATGTTCAGATGCGGTGCTTAGTTGCTTTTTCAAATTTTCATTTTCAACAGACAGCTTACAAATTTTTTCCATTTGTTCCTGCTGCGATGCACCCTGGTTAGCCGTGAATGCAGCCAACTGAGTATCCAGTGAATCTTTTTTATCCGATATCAGCGTGAAGTTTGCTTTCGTTTCCGTGAGTTCTTCGGTCGCTTTCATGTATTTTTCGTTTAAATCCTTGAATTGTTCTTGATGCTGCTGAATCATCTTGTTCTTTTCTTCTCTGATTGAACCTAGCTCAGTCTCGAACGTCTTTATTTGAAATTTTTGCGTAGCTACTACTCCCTCGGAAGCACTCAACTTGTCCGTCAAAACCGCTTTCTCGTTGTTTAGTGTTTGATTCGACTCTTTCATTCCAGTTAAATTTTCTTCTAAACTATCTTTTTCTTCTGTTAATGTTGAGATACGAGACATTGCATCTTCATAATCGCGTGTCATTTTCACTAAATCAGCTTCAGATTTCGATAGCTTCTGCTCGAGATCTCTCCGCTCTTCATTTATCTTACTCAACTTTTCCGATAGCTCGAGTTTTTCGATCCGGAACTCTTCACATCTCTTTTCACTCATCTGCAATGTTTGCTTCAAACCGTCTGTCATGCGATCGGATTGCGAGTCTTTATCTGATAGTCGCTCTCTTAGATGTTCTATTTCTGAGCTTGTCTTTGCTGCATTTATTTCATGCTTGTGTAAGAGTTCTTTCTGCTCATTTATTTGATTGTTTAGCTTTGCTATTTCTTCCTTCGCAATAGATTCCTTCGCCGTCAGGACGGCAAAATTTGTTTTCGAATTTTCCAATTCAGTAGTCTTGCTCGCTATTTCGCTTTGCAATCCTGCAATTTTTTCATTCAGCGAAGATTTTTCGAATTCAAAGTCTTTTCGGAGTTTCTCTTGTTGCTGAAGCGCCTCCTCCTGAGCCATGTTGCTCTTGGTATTGAACTTTTCTTCCATTATAGTGCACTCTTCTTTCTTGCTTTCCAATTGTTTTGACAAATTTATAATTTGTTCCTTGCGCACAGCATCTTCTTGCTCCAAACCTACCAATTTATTTTTGAACGCTTCAAGTTCTTTCTCTAACTCTTTCATCTCGGCATTCAGCTGCTCCCTTTCATTTCTGAATTCTTGTTTCTCGTTGCTGAAATCTGCATTTTCCTTGGTAAGCACTTGAATTTTCAAATTCAAAGCGTTTACCTCTTGCTCGAGGGATCGCGCAGATGCAGCTAGCTTTTCACTCTCCACGCGGACCTCATGATCTTCACTATTCATCCTCATTTCAATCCTACAAGCATCTTCAATGAATTTCTTGACTGGACGAATGCAGTGTGCACCTGCGGATTTTCTGAGCGACATCCATGCGTCTTTAAAAGCGTCAGCTCTCTTTTTGTGGTCGTACTTGCTACCTTTAGGAATGTTTGGAAACTTGTTTACTTGTTTACGGAATTCCTCAACAACAACCAGGGTATCTTGGGCTAGTTCAGCAATATTATCTCCGGGAATCATTCCATTCGTACGCAAAGTAGCATCTGAGGCGAACAAAGATTTTGTGTGGCTACCGTCACGTTTCGTAGCTTGCGTGTTTGAAGACTGGGGTCCCATTTTCCTCTTGCTGCTGGACTTTGTCGATGGTTTTGGTATCCTGGACTTGACCCCCGACGGAGTGGAAGATGTTGAGCCCTCACTCATGGTGGTATTACTTCGAACACCGAGACCCCTTTTACGAAGTAAGCTTTTCCCGGAGAGTTTTGCACGCTTCTCAGCACCGATATCAGCGTTTTCTTTCTGCTGACTCTTTCCTTGAGATATAACGTTTCCCGCAGAATTGTCCATCGACTTGCGTTTCCTATTAGAGGACGTGGTAGTCCTGTTGGCAACGTGCAGCGGGGAATCCATATTTTTCAGATATTGCAATTTCTATGACAAGAATACAAGAATAAAATGTTCTCTGTTCTGCGAACGAACTGGGACAATACTGTTGTTATCGCATGTAGGGGTCGAGCTGCGTGCACACCGGAGCGATCAATGTCATGTTGTTTCCTATACTCTGCATTGTTAGGTGTGGTATAATAGAATGCGCCCTCCAGTTCGCGACTAAAAAAACACACACAACAACGCAGGACAATGACCTCTCGCACAACAAGAATTCAATTCCATTATTACTACTACAGTACTTACTAGCCTACTGTCTTTTTTTTTTTTTTATTAATTACTGTGTGTATTATTATGATTACTACTGTGCATGAATTAATTTCTCTTTATTATTATTCCTAACGATCGCCAGAGGAGGAATGGCAAACAATGGTTTCCCACCTTGCAAATGGCAGCATAGGCACAGCAGGCTTTTCGACTAACGTTCACCAGTGGGCGGAGACAGGAATTGTGAGATGCCTCCTCATCTGTAGCTATAGCTGAGATCTCGTAATGTGCGTCTAGGAGCTTGGCTTAGCTAGTGTTATACATAGGTCATATGAGTAGGTCGTCATATTTTCATCTTTCCTTTCGCTCGTTCATCTCATCATCAACATATTAGTCCTTTACTACTACGACTACCTAGCACTACCACCAATAGTATTTTCATATGTTCAATGTTGATTGAAGTTCATGATATGATATGAGATGATTACACCACTACATACTCTGCATTATTATTATTCTTTTTTTTCGTGTTCGTTCGAACGACGACGACGAATTAATTACAGTATTGATATTCATCAAGAAAAGTATAAGTAGCTCTAGTGTATGATACATAATAACAATAACAACAACATAATATATCCTCCTCCTCCACCACCAAATAAGAACAAAACTGCAGTCGTACAGCTTCATCGGCCAAGATTTTCGGCACCACCAACACAAGCATCACGTTGCGCCACCAGAGTTGAGACAAAGGACAGGAACAGGGATACCAGATATAAATAAGAGATGCCCGTTAGAAAGAGGGGGTCTTCCACCAAGAAGCGAACCAAGAAGACATTAAATAAAAGTCTATCAAAAGATGTACCGCAGGGACCACGACCAACGACAAAACCTACGGCATGGATGAACCCAACTGTTCGGGCGTGGTTAGTCGCTCTCCGACCATGGTCGTTTCCAGCGTCATTAGTTCCAGTTGTGCTGGCTGGCACTATCCTTTATCGAAATGGGACGGTAGAAACATTATATACAGGTAGCTTTTCCTTATGTTTCTTGATCGTTCTTTCGTTGCACGCTGCGGCAAACCTGACGAACACGTATTACGATTATAAGCATGGTGTTGACCAGAAGTCGACTGCAGACGACAGAGCTCTCGTAG
Source organism: Stramenopiles sp. TOSAG41-1 (assembly GCA_900128575.1). Classification (NCBI taxonomy): domain Eukaryota; species Stramenopiles sp. TOSAG41-1. Next base: position 6,725 of record LT658858.1, on the reverse strand, counting down.
ACAACACTGTCACGCCTGAAACAGTCTTCCGTTCAGCTATGTGTTGTTTTGCATCCGGTTTAGGATCTGGTCTGGGACTAATGTACTATGCGAACCACAACACTCTTTATGTTGTTGCCATCGGTGCCATGCTTGGTTTTTTTTACACTGCTGACCCGCTAAGTTTGAAGGGTTTGGGTCTGGGTGATGTCATAATTTTTCTGTGCTTTGGCCCTTTGCTGATGTCTGGCGTCTCGATGGCTTGCTGTGGGCATTTGGGTGACAAAGATGTACTTTATTACTCGATTCCAATCGGTTTGTTGACAGTCGATATTTTGCATATCAATAACGAACGTGATGTTGACGAGGATAGAAAGGCAGGGTTGCGAACGACAGCCATGTTATTGGGCAACCAGCTTAGCTACTTTATGCATTGCTCGCTTCTGGCAGTCTCCTATGCTATGGTCTTGTGGAAGGGTTTCGTCGACAAGAACTATATGCTATTCATCATAATTCTAACTGCCCCATGGGGTATGTACGTCACGCGACGCTTTGCTGCCAAGCTGTTCCACGAGTTGCCCCAAAGAATTGCGCAGCACAATTTGATGTTTGGCACGCTTCTGATATGTGCATTGAGCGAGAGAATGTTTTTTGTTCGAGTCATGCTTGCTTGCTTGTATTACTTGGGCGGTGTCAACAACATTATCATGTGGACTTACAATGTAGAATTAGTTCACATGAAAACTACCAACATATTCCCGTTCGTGCCAAGATGGTTCTCACGCATTTTGTTTTTGGTTGCAATTGCCCTGCAGTTGGTACCATCCGTTATATTTATCTTGGGATACGAAACCAAGTTGATGGCCGCGATTTTGCTCGTGTTTATTGTCCCAATAACGTTTATCGTGCACGATATGTGGACAATAGAGCACGACAACCCAGCCCATGACCCCAATATCTTAGAGGGAAGTAAAACTGACGTTGCAAGTCGTAGAGTGCCTATATTTCCGACCGAATTTGACAACGAGTTCGTCCATTTTTTTAAGAATGTTGGTATGATCGGGGGCATGATGTTGTTCGTTACTTTAGAGGGGAATCATCTGACGGAAGGCGATTTACTGCCCGATGGATTTTGGTTCGAAGTATTGAATAAATTTGTATGAGAGTATAATTGGTTGCTGCTTAATTCAAAAAAAAAGAAATAGTCTAATGTAAGCCTCGATACCATGCCTTTCCACGCCTCAGTACATATATCTAGAGTCTCTTTTTACTTTTTACTATTTTGTATTCGGCTTTACCGTGGAAATCTAGCCATGGCGAACGCCCTTCTTCATCCAAGGAAGATGATACGTTACCAACTCTTGCGTAGTAACTATCAACCCATGTTGAATTTCCTTGAAACGTGTCAATCAAGGCTTGAACGGCCAGTTTTGGCTTGTAGTTTTCATCGTACAACAGGGGGTGCTGGTCTGTACCAAGCCACGTATACCGATCGCTAAAACCCCACATCTCGAAAGATTCGCACATGTCTTCCTTTAAGCAGGCGTCTAGCAATGCCGCGTAAACTTCCGCCTGCTTCTGCTCTTCAGCTGCAGTCCACTTAGGACAGGGCAAATTTGCTGGTGCGCAAGCAACATCAATTTCGGTCATATGTATCCAAAGGCCCAAAGCCCCTAGCCTTTCCATGTTCTTGATCACACCCTCTACTAATGCATAATTAATGTCCACGTGCAGTTGCAGGCCAACGCCATCGATTGGGATATTTCTTCCTTTCATGCTGTACACCAAGTCGTAGACAAGCTGCGATTTTCTAGCACTAAAACCAATACTCGACGCGATACCGTAATCGTTGTAAAATAATTTTTCTTCTCCTTTGCGAGATGCATTTGCCTGCAGGTAAGCTTGATCGACGTAGTCGGGTACTTTAGGGTACCAATCGTTACTCTTGAACATGGACTCGTTCATATAGTCTGTCACGGCCTCGTTGACAACATCCCAGCAAAATGTTTTTCCATTATAGTGCTTGACTACAGTATCAATATGAGTTTTCATTACATTAGTGAGCTGCTCCCTTGAAAAATTACTCTGTGTCAACCACGGGGGGTTCAATTTCCCCCACACCAGGTTGTGCCCGCGCATGACCTGGTTAGCGTTGGTAGCGTGCGAGAAAATGGTGTCGCAGTCAGTGAACTGGAAGCTATTTTGAGTATACTCTGTTTCAGTGAATTTGCAGCTATTTTCCGCTGTCACAAGGCTAAACTGCGAATTAATGATCTTTTGATATTCTGGCGAAGCACTCCCATTGTTCAGGACATTTATGTTTTCACATGAGCCAAAAAATTTTCCATGGTTCTTTGCAAGCTGACGCAGCGTTTGTACATCTCGCACCATTTCGACGACGCCAGGTATGGAGGAGGGTATTGCCGTGGCTGCTGCTTGGGCGAGCAGTAGGGAATTGGCTACCATGATACAAAAAAAACATGATCCCATCGGCTTTAGGATCGTCATCCCTTTTAACAAGCGATCGTAAGTCTTTGCAAGGCGAATGTTGAACAGCCGTGCAGGACAGCCTCAGGCCGACCATCCCCGCGTTGCCCGAAGTAGAAGAAGGGTCCTCCAGAGAAGTAGTAGGAAGGAAAATAAAAATAATAAAGGAGAGTAAGAGGAGAGAGAGAGGAAAAAATAAAAAAATATAAAAAAAGAAGAAGAAGAAGATAAAGAGCACTACGCCTCGTAGTTACGTAGTATCTTCAACGAACAACAACAACAACATACTAGGCTTGCTAGTGTCGACACACCATTGTTTCAGTAGTACTAATGGAAGGTATGATGCTCCATACTCAATACGTATGACGCATCCTTGTGCAGCAAACAAACATAAACAACAAAAGTTAAAGTTTAGGATGCATGCTTATGCTGGTCAGTGCTGCCACTCTATCGATATCTACTGTCGTTCGTAGTCTACCACACTATTCTTCCCTATTGTTGTTTGTTTTTTCTTTCTTCCTACTTCCTACTCTCTACTACCGCAATTATTATAATTATTAATAGTATTATTCTCGCCCTTATGATGGATGATGATAGGACTGATGGAACATTCATTCCACCGTGTCTGCGAGTCTGGGCACACTCGGGACTCTTCGACAGAAACAAATTTCTCTGCGGCGCGCTCGATACATAGGACTATGGCAAGTCTAACCGAAAAACTGTCGACGTCAAAGCAGACGAAGGAAGAGAAGGAGGAGTGGAACAAATTAAGAAGCAAAAAGTCCTACAGTGATATATTCGTAAAGACCAATGCGACGGAAGAGGAAGTAAAAAAAATTGCGCAAATGCGAGAACGTATTGGTTCCGATGTGTTAGAGAATCCCCCGTTATCTCTTCAGGAAGAAAACGTTTCCGACGATAAAATGATTCGATTTTTAAGAGGATACAAGAATAGTGTAGACGAAGCAGTTGAAGCGTTTAATCGCATGCTTGCTTACCGAAAGGAAAATAACATAGATAGGAATCGCCAGATGATTATTGACCACGACTACAAGTGCCCTAACGGTTATCCGAAATACAAACCGATACGTGAAGCCATTGCTCGAGGGATGCGCGAGTGTTATTCATTTGATAAATTTGGAAACCTAGTCACTGTAACGTCTGTTGGGGATTTAGATATGAAGAAGGTGCTGAGGCTTCAATTGCAGGAGCTTTACCTAGATTACATTCATACACTTGACGAATGGTACAATATCAAACTCTATCGTCTGTCGAAAGAGCGGAATGCATGCGTCGGGCGGCACGATATAATCAACGTTACCACTTTTGGGTACTTTCAATTCGATCGCCCTTGCTACAAGTTTTTGCAGGAGGTTTTTGATGGCAACCAGCATTACCCAGAAAGCTGCGTGCGAATAACAAGTTTGGGAAATGGATGGTTAGCAATGATGGCGTGGAGAATTATGTCCCCGTTCATACCAGCCAGGACGAAAGAAAAGCTCCGCGCAGTTGGCACTGACTTTATGCCTGTCCTCCTGGAATCAATGGAAATCGACCAAATTCCAGCATATTGGGGAGGTTTGAAAAATGATACAGCATTTGATAAACTATTTGCCAAAGACGAACATGGCTCCACCACTGCTAATATTGGAAGACGGGACTGTCACTCTGTCAAACTGAATGTCAACAATGCTGGTTCAAAAGTTGAGTGGTTCACGTCCATCAAATACTACACAATAAATTTTGAAGTTACCTTTGAGGAGTTTACAGACAACATGACATTGGGGGAAACAGCACAAGCTGGAAAAGTAATCACTACTTGCACTTTAAACGCTGATAATGCGCAGGAGAAAGAAACCAAAGGAACTTTTATTTGCGAAAAGGCGGGGACAATAGTGTTTAAGTGGGACAATACGCATTCCATGTTTAGAAGCAAAGATATCACGTACCGGATAGGCCTCGCCAGACAATCAGAAGCTGACAGAAAATAGACAGGCTGTGGCTTAAAGAATCAGTTTTTACAAAAAAATTATTCAAACACAATCCTTCGGTTGATTACTCATCTCATCATTGTAAAATCACGATCTCTTTGCTTCAAAATAAGAAAATAAGCCTTCGTAATGTCCTTTCGGGTCTCATTCATTTCATAGTTTAATTTGTCTAATATTTCACCCTGTTGGCTCACCGTACCTTCAAGGTCATGGGCAAACTTGTTCATCTGGTGTTCATCCACCAAGTCAATGCACGATCGTCGTCCTTCGAGTACTTTTGCTTGCACAGGGTAGTCAGGCTTTGCGTGGCCTAAGCCAAAATCTTTGTAAGTACCTCGCTTCTTTGTAAATTTTTTCTGTATTCGACGTTCTTGTGGCAACACCTTCATGGTTACACCCACTGTTGTATTCAGCATGGGAACGAGCGATTGAGCACCAGATTTTTGCATCGGGTCCCGAGCCACGGCGGTTGCAGGCCCATCACTTCCTTCCCGTGACGCGTTGTTTTTGACTTGGAAGAACAGTCTTGGAGAGGAATCTTCGTCAAGGTAGGTTTCAACATGATCCACACTTTCACCTTCAACAAACTGATAGGATGCGGAAGACTGACTCAGTTCCCCTCGGAGAACTTTTGGTAAGACCAGCGGCTTCTTCTTCAGCACTAAGCGTTTGGGTTTGTTGGAAAACTTTGGATACCTGTCACGCGACTTCCTCGCGTAGTGCTTACTAAATATTTCTTTTACACTCTTTTCGTCCAGCGAAGGCGATTCTACACTTTCAGGGCGCAAGTTACTGCTTCTTTCACGCACGCTAGCACCATCCATTGTATTCTGCTCAGCACCTAATGCGCCGTGCAAGGTTCACTTTCGTATCACTGAAAAATTCTTTTTATGGCTTGCCCGATCGAAGCAAAAAAAAGGGAGATGGATACAAATGTACTTGTTGGCAGTACGTCTCGCCCAACCGATGACGTCGTTGAGGATAAGTCTGCGCAGCCCCTAGCGAATGGGTCCTGTGGCATCAGTTGGAGGTTGGCTGGTTCCTGCTCCAGTTACGGATAGGTGGAGAGCAATCAACCTCTGCATGGCATCGGGGAGGTGCACTTGCTGGAGGATGCCCCAAAAAAAAAGTAGTAGTGTTGCCATTATGTTAATAATTACAGTTTGTAAATAATAATAATTTTTTTATTAAAAATTTCAATTATATTTATTACTAATGAGTTTTATCAGCCTAACTTTTACTAACGTATATGTTGTTCACAAGACGCTCCTAACCATTCCACAACTCTAATAATACTATTACATAGTAATACAATGAATCTTTTATGCAAATCATATTGTGTAGTACATAGCTACAGCCTACAGCATTACACATCGCCTTCATCCTCCATACTACCCTTATTACTACTTATTACACTACACAACAATCACATTATATTATTACTGTATGATGCATTATGCTATTATTATCATAATTTATTATTTATTATTACAACAGGTTATTATAATCACCTTCTTTATTATCTATAATAAGTGGCCTCTCCTCTCTCTCTCTCTCTCGCTCCTGGGGGTGGAATCGAGCGGCATGGGCCTCTACGTTTTCCCCGGCGACAACAGGATACACGTACGAGAGATTCATAGAGGGAGCGAAAGTATACAGCCACGTAACGATGGGCAACGCTCAGCAGGCGCAGACGGCTGGACCAATCCTCGCCCTTGGTGTTGTCCCAGCGAAATCTCTAGTTCCTGCACATACGTTGACAGTGACCTGTGATAAAATGGACCGATTCAATCTTGGTAGCGCGTCAAGACGGTCCAGGAAGGATTTAAGGTTATCGAACGGGAACAGGGCATTTACTTGTGCATGTTTATCGACTGGTAAAGCAATTTTGGTGGCAGGAGATGCAGATGGATATATTTATATTTACCGTACGGAAGGGGCTGAGTTGCTACAAATACACAAGGCCCACGAAGCCTCGATAACTGTGCTGCACTGGAATCGAAGAACAGAGAACAGCCCTGAGCGTTTATTGAGCGGCTGCAGGAATGGCATTGTCAAGCTGTGGGACCTAGGGTCAGCACCGACAACATCTGCCCCCCCGGGCAAGGCTGCCGCTAAAGGTCGTCAAAATGAGAACAGTGGTTCACTACTCTCTGGCCGTGGCCGCTCGTTTGTTGTTGATGTACCTACTCCAGTTGGCGGTTCACCTCCAGGTGGCCGCTCGTTTGTTGTTGATGTACCTACTCCAGTTGGCGGTTCACCTCCAGG
>LT658857.1:0-11193 GCA_900128575.1 Stramenopiles sp. TOSAG41-1 | reverse complement strand
TATCTCACGGCATTTTATGCTTTGCTCCAAAAGAATACGCCATATGATACTGTATTTGAAACACCGCAAGATGAATGGATGATAATATCTTTATGTATCATAACTTAATATCTCTATGTCGTGTTTGCTGCAGTACCAAGCCAAGATATGATATATTATATGTGAGAGATATATTAAGATATAAAAGAACAATATATTTTACATTTCATAAATATTATCGTACATCAATATTTTACCTGATGTGGGATGTGGTGTACATGTGTACACGAATATGTGTACTAAGTGTCCTCTTTTTACATTTTATAAAAAATCAAAATTTCATCACGGCAAGCAGGCGTCAAAAATCGCTATATGCATCCAAATCTATCAAACCAAAAACCTATTTTTTCTCCTGACGATTTGTTGTCAATCATTGGGGCAGACTCAATGTTTGTGCGTAAATTGTCTTCCTCAGTCTCAAAAGAAGTTTGCTTCGTATCCATTTCCAAACGGCTATAGTCTACCTTGTATATAACCAGCATAAATAGGCAAATCACAACAGAAAACACAGATGTCCAATTCATCCAAATGCTGCTCCCATTCATTTTTGTAGGCAGAGCTAAAAATATTATTTGTAGCACTGTGTTCGTTATCGTACAAACTGCTAATGCCATTGACTCCGGGAGAACCCCAAAAACCGCTTCAGCAACAAGTTCAAATTGTAAGGGGATAGACACATTGGTAAAGAAACCGGTGCAAATGATTGTCATATATAGCCAACCGATCATACTTTTCTTTGATGCTATCTCTTCCTCTCTCATCGACGACAGTATTTGAGTAAACCAAAACATAAATATTGCTGCCAGACTTAATGAGACGACGCAGCATGTTTTTAGTTTTCCAGAAAATTGATCCATATATCTCGCTACAATGATGCTCGCGAGACAACCCGAAAGCGTCATCCAGCAACCTAACCACGAAGATTCGACTGTTGTAACGCCAAACTCTTGCAAGTTCAAGTCCAAAATAGACGACCAACCCTGATACAGGCCTAGTGGCAACGAAATGGCAAAATTTAGATACAAGTACCGCCTCATTTTCTTCGAATTCCAATATTCAGACCATGTCTTGGGAAACAAGGCTGATGCCTTGCCTCTGCTTTTTGTGCCGCTTTCTGGGCTGTCTTTAACTCGAAAGCTCTTTTTTCGTTTCACGGCAGCACTAATACTTGGGGGAAACTCTGGCTGATCAGGAAAATAAACAAATGCCCCGATTAATGTAATCAAAGCAATTGCCGCTTCAAGATAATACAACTTAAATATACGATCCATTTGGCTTTGTGCATCATTCTTGGAGGCATCGACTGTTATTGCTGGCCCAATTACAAATGCTGCAACACCTCCAAGAAACGTTGAGACTGAGGCGATAGCTTGTGCGGTAATTCGCTCACTCACCGGAAACCAAGTCACGCTCATTGTAGGGCCTCCAAAATTTGACCATGGGCCAGCGATTCCAATTAGAAGCATACTAATGACCATAAAAAAGCGAAATAATTCGACTGACGGCCACGGTATGCATCTCAGAACGCATCCTGAAAATGTCAATACAATTGAAAAACGGGTGGCAAAGGAGGGGCCATAAATTTCAACAAGTTTTGCATTTGGCCAAGTAAACAATAAAAAAGATATATTTGCTGCATTCGTGGCCCACGATATGTACGAAGAATCAACCGTATTTCCATATGCTCTTGTAAATTCTCTGGAACTAGGTCCTAAAAGCATCCATGTCATGGCTTGGCACATTGAGACCATACAAAACACCAGCAAGACGAACCATCTTCCAGGGGAAGATTTGATGGTATCGCGTTGAAAATCACTATAGTCAGTAGTCAGCTTTGCGAACTCATTCGCATCTTCGACCGTCATTGCTCCGTATTTTTCAAGACCAAGGCTGAGCAATGGCTACCGCACTTGATAACGGGGCAGCAATATCTCTACCGCAAGCAGATTAGCGTTCGATGCAACCAACCTTGCTCGAGGACCCAGTTGAAAATTGATGATATCATTGGCATCAGTAATAATATAATAATAATATAGTAGTAGTAGCTAGTAGTAATAAATAAAAAATCAAATTATTAATTATATAGAAGAAGAAGAAGCAACAAACAACAACAAAAAAAGATAAAGAAGAAGAACGCCAAACACCACCCCACTGTGCGCTATCAAAAAAAAAAAAAGAGAGTCATAATTATAATAATAATTATAATTTCATCAACAATAAATAATAATAAAAATGAATGAAAAAAACGAAACAAAAAAAAATAAAAATTAATTACATGTGGTGTAATAATAACATTATAACTATTCATGTAATAGTCTCATTTCGTCATCAATGGTGGCCGGTTGTACTGTTATGGTATTAATTTTACGAGGAATCTTCTATCATCTCCACTACACCTTTATGTGCTGCCAGAATTAATTATTCTCATTGTTAATATTGGCCATTTGATTTTTAATATGACTCATTCATAATCACGCCCCAGTAAATAATAACGTTTTCTTCTTTCTTCATTCAACAACAAGATAAAATATGTTCTATCTACTCTTATTAGAGGAGTGCTCTGCTATTATTATTATAATTATCTATTATTTTTATTAATAATAATAAAATAAATTTCGTTATTGGAATAATGTGTTCGGAAGACTAGTGCTATGCGAAATCAATTTGTGTCAATGATGACGCAGAAATCAAGTGGCTGGAAATTGACGCAACACAAAGTACTAGATCCATTGCTAAGTGACATAAATTTTTGCTTCCTTTGCCTCTTGCAAAATGAGAAAGCACTCCTCTTTGATGGCATTGGGTACATCGATATTGATTATTTTCGTTGCCAATAACATCGAAAGCATTGATAGAAACCTGCGGTATGCTAGATCTTTGTTGTTATACCAGATGTCATGGTCAGTCTCAAAAGTCGAGGAGAAAGTGACTTCTCAGGGTGTAAATGGATCCATTAGCGCATTTGAACCTCGAGCTGAGTTCTCATCTACCACATATGATGGTAGTATTTATATTATCGGGGGTGCAAATGGAGACAAATTCTATAACGATGTATGGAAGCTGAACTATTTTAAGCCAAATACTTGGGATCTAGTAACAGCGGGTGGGAGGAAAGCAAAACATATTTTTTCTCCCAGATACTCCCATCAAGCAGTTTTGTTCAAAGATGAAATTTATGTCATGGGAGGTGTTACAAACGAACCTACAGCGCAAATTTTATGCGACGTATGGAAAATTCAAGATGGTGGAAGATCTTGGAAAAGATTGACGGCTGATGCATGGAATAAGAGAGGAAGAATAGAGTTTGGTGCTATATCGTATAACAATAACATGTTTGTCATGGGCGGATTCGGTGGGAAGCCAAACGTCAAAGAAAAGACTGAAATGAACGACATATATAGAAGTAGTGATGGAATTTTATGGAAACGTGTTGGAAACAGCACAACGGCTATCAGTCGTTGGGCTAGACGCCGAGGTTTTGGCGTCACCACCATGGAGAATAATGTATACCTTATTGGTGGATATTTGAGCCAAGGGGTAAAATTCTTCAATGATATTTGGGTCAGCAGTGACGGTGGCTGCGAAGTATGGAATCAGGTCACGCCAATATCAAAAAACCTTTTTCGATCCAATAGCAGATTTTAAGCTGTTGTCATTTGACAGTATGCTATGGGTAGTTGGTGGCATGAAAGACAACAACATATATTCAAATGAAGTTTGGAGTGGTGAAGCAACTGGAAAAGGTTGGTTGAAGATGGATCAGAAAACTAGTGTCTGGGATGGCAGAATGCAGCATGGTGCGGCTGTCTGTAATGGTTATCTGTTTGTCATCGGTGGCGTTAAGGGTAAAGGATCTTCGCAGCAGTACCTTTCGTCGACAAGCTCCTATACGAACACCGAGGTAGCGGATGTTTGGACATCATTTGTATCGGAGAAAACTTGCAATACTTTTTTAAGGAATACCATTAGCAGTAGCTGCTATTGCCATAATGCTACGTCAACCGTAAATGCAATAGGTCGTCAGGCGATTTTGGATCTCCCGCTGTGGCTTGTGGTATTACTGATCGTCCTGTTTGTTGGAGCCGTTGGTGTGGCTATATTTGCTTATCGCAAATGGCGTGAAAAAGAAAAGAAAAAGAGGCTCGCTAAAATCAAGAAAATGGGCGGTAAGGCTGGAATGGATGTCACTAAAAATTTGGATGTGTTTTTGGCGAAACGTGTTGACAATGCAAAGACACCCTATGGTACGAAAGGGGTTACAAAGAACTTAAATGCGAAGTAATAGAGTGACGGCGCCAAGGTAAAAATGATTTATTTCTTTTTTGGAACACACCGGAAGAAGAAAGAAAAAAGTTTAAAAAGAGAAGAAAAAGTATGTACCAGGAGGTATACATTATTTCTTCATTCTATTCGCACCACTGCATGCTACTAGCTAGCTGTCGTCAAATAATTTTCACAACGCATAGCAAAGATGTTCATTTAAAGAAGAAGCAAAAGTGTAAAGGTGGCCCTTAGACTACAAAATGGTCCTCCTTGCCGTTTCGCAGTGAGGAGTACAGTACTGTAGCTAGTAGTAGGCAGTGAAAGAAAAGATGCGTCTTCTTGTGTTTGTAATAATAGTACTAGCTATGTGTATTCTCTCTTCTCGTATTCCTCCATTATTCGTTGTGTTTCTTTTGGCTTTTGCGTGCTTGCAGCTTGCAGCCCCACATTTTAGAGTGAGTCGCTGATTGTACTTGGATTATCGACAGCATTGTATATTGTACAAGCATAGAGGACAAATACTTAATAGGGTGAGAACGTCCGAGATAGACTACAGGATCTGTCTGGCATTCTCTTCTTCTTCTTCTTAATAAAGTAATGTTGCGAGTTGAAGAAGCCAAAGAAGAAGATTCGTTCACCTCCTCCCCACACCATTCCGCTGCCTATATTGTGCCCACGGACACTCTGCCTCCAACAAAACAATTCGATTCACAAAAACCAATAAAAGTACAGTATGATATCTAATATTATTGCCAAACGCGCAAGCAAGGCTGCCTTCAACGCGGTGACAAAGCGTTCGCTGTCGACGGCTAACAACTTCTGCGACTTGCAAGGGAAAGTCATTGTGGTCGCTGGCGCTGGAAACCCTCCTGAAGAAGGTCATGGCATTGGCGCGACCACTTCCCTAATGCTTGCAAGGCGTGGTGCAAAGGTGGTATCTGTGTCCAATGTCGATGTGAATGCAAACACTATTACCGATTGCATTTTGGAAGAAGGCAATGAGGCCATGGGGCTTGTAGCGGACTGCACTAAAGCTGAAGGTGCAAAGATGATATTGGACGAGACTATTGCAAAGTATGGGCACGTTGACGGTATGATCAACGCAGGAGTGCACAATGCCATGCCCAACGGATTCGCAAAGATGACAGAAGACTACTGGAAAAGTGCTATTGACATCAATTTGCATGCACACTTTCAGCTTGTGCATCAATTTTTGCCACACTTCGAAGAGCGTGGTACCGGTAATATCATACACTTTACGACTATTGCTGGATCCGTTGGCCTAGGTATTGGTAAGCAGCGTCACTCTTACGCTGCAGGCAAAGCAGGCGCTGCGGTATTTACCAAACGTATTGGCACTGAATATGCAACAAAAGGTATTCGCGCGAATGTTATCCAAATAGGGTATGTGTCCGGCCCATTAGTAAATCGCGCTGTTGCACAAGGGGGTGCAGATTTGGGTGCTGTGACTGCACAAAGAGACAGCTATGTGCCTCGGCAAAAGCAAGGAACCCCTGAGGAAATCGCAAATGTAGCTGTATTCCTGTCTAGTGACGAAAGCAGTTTCATAAATGCTGCCGACATATTTGTTGATGGTGGTGGTAGCGGCTGCACATATGGACCATAGCTGACTTAACTGCGCTACAAATTAGACTTTCTGATCGCGACCAGACTCGACATCGCCGATTCGGTCTACTTAAAGGATACGCGAAGGAGAAGTACACTAATATATGCAAAATACACAAGATATATTTGTCGGTAATACGCATGATAATAACTAATTTCATCCTTGCATCAAATATCTTGTGATTAGAAAACAATTACGTATATATTTTTTTAAAACATACTCGGTAGTAAAACACGTGTGTGTGTGTGTGTGTGTGTGTATTAAAGCTTGGGTTTCTTGATTTTTCTAACCGAGCTATCCTGATCATCGACATTCAATCCAAACTTTTCCCTCTCTAATTTAGCGACATCGATCTTTTTGCAAACGTTTTTCTCCTTACAATTATATTTTGATGCCATGGTATTCAACGATATATAGCAGTGCTTCATCACTCGCTTTCTTACGAAGACAAAGCGCATACCAGATAGATCCTTATCCAAACGCAATTCCTTCATGCCACTCAATTCCTTTGGGTCGCCATCCTCATCGCTAATAATGTTGCCACCTAATGCTGCTGTTGTTACACATTCGATGCAGCTCCCAGTGTCCTCATCTGTGTATGTATTTTCAATATTGCGATGAAAATGCCCTGAAAACCAATGTGTGCAATTATGTTTAGAAAAGCGTTTCAGCAGATTCAAGCGTACCTCTTTGCCCAACGGAAAGTATCCATCCCCTTCGTTTTGTTCTGTAATGAAGGGTGGTATATGCGTGAGTACACAACAACGGTAATCATGCACATTTACTTCACTATTAGCAACGCCGTTATCTTTCGACGCATTCAATCCTTTGAGTTCCAGTAACTCCTTATCTAACCACCTATCTTGTTCTTCAGCAAGGTCTTTTGCATTTTCATCAAACTTATACAATTGAGTATTTAATACAAAAAATTTTACGCCTTGATACCAAAAATAGAAATAGTCGTCTGAAAATCTTTGTCGATACAACTCTATAGTGGACGGGGAGGGCCTATCGCCAACGTCGTGATTTCCACACAAACATATGGGTCTAATCCTGGGGTCTAGTGTGGAGAAGATATTTTTGAAATCCCGCACTTCAGCTGCTTGCTCTTTTGCCTTGTCCGGCATAGAGTTTATCAAGTCCCCACAAACTACTACAAACGCGGGGAGAGGTTGGAGATTATTTATGTACTTGACGGCCAGTCTTGACATCTCTTTTTCCGCTTCATATACAGCTTCAACTGTTTTTTCACCTGTCCAACCTACTAGTGGCAAAAATGTGCTATCTATTGCACCTTGTGTCATTCCTAACTGTGTGTCTGCAAGTGCTATGAAATAGAAGTCCGAACTGAATTCTTCGACTTTCGACCAACATTGAATGGTTCTATTTGATGTGGCTTTAGAGAATCGAGAGTCATCAAAACCGTCCTCATCATTCTTGTCGGCCATCTTCTCTGTGCTGCTACTAGTCCCTGACATGGTTACGTAATGCTGTGGCAAGGACTCCCTTTAGGTTTAGGCGAGAAATTGCCAGTTGTAGGGTTTGGATCCATCAATGTCCACCTATCTACACCACCCCAACAAAAAAATAACTAGTAGTAGACCTAATAATTTATTAATAAATAATAATAAATAATAATAAATAATAATACCATAATGAAGTTTATGATATGATGAAATAGTAAGAGGCATACTAGCACTAGGCTAGCTCTACGAGTCGAAGGTAAGAAAAAGTGGTACCCCAACAAGGTTATTAGGCCCCGGTACAAAATTATCCACACAATAATTAGCTAGTGCTAGCTCTAGCCTATGCTAGAGCTAGCGACTATTCAGACGAATAGAGCTAGCAAGCAGTCCTCGTATGTAAAATATGGCTTGGGCAGACGACGACGACGACACAGAGAAGTTAGCTAGTGAGTGAGATATCAGGATTAATGAAGGTGTGTGTCTGTCTCGTAGAGGAGAGTCATTTGGAATTTTCGGATTTGTTGTTTTGTTGCTCGCCGATCGATGGACATTAGCTTAGCACATTGCATTGCATTATTGCATTGACAACACCTCCTCTGTTACGAGACGTCCTGGTTCAAAGTTCTTTGTTGTTTGTTTGGCACATTAAAGAAGAAGAGAAAAGAAGAAAACACTTCCCGTTTAAATGAATAATTGTAACGACGCACGACTGCAGCAGGAACACTCTCTCTCTCTCTGCTGCACTTTCATCAGAAGAACAAGATAGACGACCTTGCACTACTAGCTAGTAGTGGGCTTTAGTCTACTTATCACCTTCTCCACGATCACAGTTGAAAAAAAAGTTTAATCACATGTAGAAGCGAGTAAAAAAAATAAGGTAAATTTAATACAGTTTGAAACACCTACAGCAGTGGCATAATAATTGAAATAATTTAAGAGATTTTTTTTTTTTTTTATATTTTTTTTGTTTGCTGTTTTTTTTATTTTAAAAAAAATATGGAAGAAGACTCTACTACTAGGAAGCTCTAACCTACTTTTTATTAGTCTAAGTAAGTAGTCGTTATTCATAACATGTCACCACGCCGCCACGTGCCCCAGCCTTCTCTCTTTTAGTCACGATCGAAACTCCCAATCTGTGTGCAAATCGTATAGCGATCTGACCGCTGAAAGGATACCCGTGCCTAAAAATTACTTCATTCAAGCCATCATTCACTTTCGCTCCATTTGAAGAACCTTTTGGGGAGAAAGGAGTTTACAGTGAACGGCAATGAAGTATGGGCTGTCTCCCATACGAACGCCGACTAAAAGCAAATCCGCGGGCAAAAAAACTTTCTTAAGTCCTGATTTTTCTATTATGCAGGCGTTTTTGTATGAGGATAAGGACGAAGAAGATAGTGATGACGAATACGATGCTCAAATGCTGTATGATCTTGTTAAGCAACGCTCGTCACGCCGTTCTGAAATCCAAGAAGGCACGCTGTTTTCTTCAACCGTTGGTGCTGCCGACGTCAATGTCACTACTTGTCCGGACCCGTCTGCGTTTAACTTGGAAGTCAATGAGGCAAAAGACGCTGATTTTGAAAATCCTGAAAATGTTAATGAAAAAGTAAAATCTGTGACAGACAACACTAAAATTGTCTTTGACCGCCTGAAACTAGCATATACAAAGTTGTACAATCAAATGCAAGAAATTGATGACGTAATGGAACTCGTTAAACCTTGTAGCATAGAAGCTGGATACTCACCTGAACACGGTGGTAGTAATAGACGTGTAATACTGAATCATAGGTCCGTGTATTTGAGCAAAAATGTTCATGCAAAAAGAAAACATAAAATACATAGAAGGAAGAGTAAAGAAAGCAATTTCCAAGATACAAAACAGTTGACCTTGGTTGCACGCAAAAGCGGTCTCCGTAATTTGAGGAAAATACTACCAATAACACAATTGCAAGTGGGGATGTTCACTGTCAAGAAGGTTCCTCTTGATGTCGAGATCGTTGATTCACATCCTAAATACGGTCCTCATTTTATATTTACTGTTGCTTATGATACAAATATGGAAGAGACGGACGTTGTAAAGGCGTTCAAGCCTGCAACGGCAACGTTGGTGGTAATCGTCGCTGTGTACGTTTATTTGGTTTTTTTTATCAACTGGGCATACTTATTTTTGTTCCCCCCTTTAGTTGCAGCAGGTATCCTTTTCTTCTACAATGTAAGTCCGTTCGCCCCGATGGAAGGCATCGCCCAATTTAGAGTGAACATAAAAGATATCACTGGATGGAACCATCGAAGTCTGCTGACGGATCATGCAGAAGTCAGCTTAGAAACAAAAGTCATTACTCGACTGTGGCGTACAAATTCAACAATTCCAATTCCAGAGACTCCAAGGTCGTCCATTTATGGCCATGCGTCCATGCAAAGCCAAAAGCGTAAGAAAGCCAGATCTAAAACGAGTGAAATAATAGAAAAATTAGGCAATGTAGAAGAGGAGACTGAAAATGAGAATTTGGAAAAGAAAGAAACGGGGGCGAGCTGTGACAACAACGAGGTTGTAGAAGATAGCTCTGGTGAATGTCACATAGGCGCACGTAATACTAGCAACAAAAGCAAAGATGAGGTTAAGCAACCGGCTAGTGTTTCGTTGGAAAAGATTGATAATCTAAATTCAAATATTTTAGAAGATTTACTTGAAATGCAGTCAAAAAGTGATGGATTGCGAAAAAGAAAAACGTCACGTGCGGATCTAGATGGAGATGGTCACGATAGGAGTACAAAGCGATCCTCAGGCACTTCGAGATCTCGCAAATCCTCCGCGATTGACTTGGCGAAGGCAACAGATGTGGTGAAAGAATGTTATGAAAACCAAATCCTAAAGTTTCGATATACAGAACCGCTAATTCATCCTCTATTGAAACATTTTGTGAGGGACAATGAGCAACTGATTCCATTGGTAGAAGATGGCCTGCCAAGCTGGGCATTATTTTTAGCCGGATATGGCTTGTACTATCGTAAATGGATGAGGCGAACCATGGACTCGATACTGTGGATAGCTTCGGTCGGTATGATGGTTTTGGCATTTTATGATTTATTTCAAAATGTTCCAATGGTGAGACATTATGCAAAGCAACTTTTTGGTAGATGGTTTGGCTGGTTGGACTCGCTCATGAGTGCATTTCGTTTGATATTTTTGCCTCTTTTTGTTTCCTTAACACCCGTTATTCGAGGTATGCAAGGTATCTTTAATGGCATTGTGCTAATGTTCAAACCACTGTTCAGTTTTCTCTTTGCTATTTTCAAAGCTTGCTATAGCCTTGTCAAATCTCTATGCTCTTGCTGCAAGTCTGCTAAGGATGCTGCGCGAATTGGAGCGGGCATTAGTAAAGCTGGAAGTAAGGTACCAAGTGCTAGCCTTCTGAAGTTGATTTATCGCACATGTAAATGGATGTGGAATATCTTTAGGTCTATATTTATAGTCGGCTTTGGTCGTATGGGCAGCTACTTGTCGAGTCATACGGAGTCTATTTACCGCTTGTATTTTGTGAAGCATAAAGACCTAATTGTGAAAGTTTTGATATTCATCTTTACACTCGCTGTCGTGCTTAGCATTTTGCTATGAGCGAGTGCCAAAGTTGATTATTTTCCGTAGCAGTTTTGTTAGACTATTTCTATTCATTGTTATTTATTTTTTTTGCTTACTTTAACCCTGACTACTCCTAGTAATTCTTTAAAACCTTATATATATATAAAATTAAATAAAATTTTAAACTCCTTCACAACAATACAACAAAGACAATCAGT
>LT658856.1:0-12809 GCA_900128575.1 Stramenopiles sp. TOSAG41-1 | reverse complement strand
GACATCGGTTAAGAAGCATATTGACGATGGCTTCTTCAATTCAAGATGGGGAAACTCTGTTGGAAACTTGTGTGTTGAGGTGCGCTGAACATTTTAACGGGAAATAAGACTATGATAGTAGATTAGTTTAACGAAGGATATTAATATAGAAATAATATATAATATTGTACTCGTAGAACATATAATTTTATACTTTTGGTACGAAGTAGTACTTACGAACATATCACAAATTTATGAAGAGCGAGAGTCTATAATACACATTGTTTGTTTGTGCGACTTCATTAAGTTTACAGGGCTTTATCAACTTCTTCCGCTTCATCAGAGCCATCGGCATCGTCTTTATCTGATTTGATAGCTTCTTCTGCCTTCATTGCATCCTCCTCCTTATCATATTTAGCAAACGAAGCCTTCAGAAATTCTTTTTGATTCTGTTGCATCTCGAATGGCCGATCTCCGATTGCAGCTATTACATCGTCTTGATTGATGGTTTCCTTGTCCAATAGCAGCTCAGCCACTGCAACCAAGGCTTCTTTTTTCTCTTCCAATAAGCTCCTAGTTCGCTGGTACGCCTCTTGTATAATCAACTTTGCCTCCTCGTCAAACAACTGCGCTGTGGCATCACTATATGGTTTGTCGAATTGCATTTCCTCACTTGGGGGAAACGAGACGTTGCCTATTTTGTCGTTCATACCGTACACGCGGACCATTCCATACGCCATTTGTGTTACGCGGTTTAGATCGTCAGATGCGCCAGTGGTAACTTTTCCAAACATTAGATCTTCAGCTGCACGCCCACCGAGCGCCATACACATCATATCCATAATTTGTTCCTTCGTATGCAGCGCAACTTCTTTTGGTAAATACTGAGCAAATCCCAGTGCACCTGAGCCACGTGGCACGATAGTCACCTTCAGCAAAGGGTCGGCATGTTCCAAGAACCAACCAGCGATAGCGTGCCCAGCCTCATGGTAAGCAACGGTCTTCTTCTCTTTGTCCGTCATTATTGAATTTGGTTTCTCGATGCCCCCAATCACACGCTCAGATGCTTTCTCGAAGTCGCGCATTTCGATAGCATCTTTTGCTTCACGAGCAGCTATGATAGCAGCTTCGTTCACAATGTTTGCAATTTCAGCTCCAGCGAAACCCGGCGTCAAGGCAGCTAGCCTCTGGGCAAAGAAAGCTCTGACTTCAGGCTCTGGTAGCTCTTCTTCGTCGACTGCTTTCTCCTTTGCATCTCTGTACGTCATACCATCTTCAATAAAGCGTGCTAGGTGCACAGCGCTATTGTCCAAAGTCATGTTCTGTAAATGCACCTCGAAAATGTCTTTTCTGCCCTTTATGTCCGGCTTGTCCACTTGTATCTGGCGGTCGAAGCGCCCAGGCCTCAAAATCGCCTTGTCCAAAATATCAGCTCGATTTGTGCCAGCGAGAACAACCACCCCCTCTGAAGAAGTAAAGCCATCCATTTCAACAAGCAACTGATTTAGTGTATTTTCACGCTCGTCGTTCGAACCTGTGAACCCGCCTTTACCCCGTGCGCGAGCGACTGCGTCTATCTCGTCAATGAACACGATGCAAGGGGAGTTTTCTCGAGCTTGCTTGAACAAATCTCGTACCCTGGAAGGTCCAACGCCTACGAACATTTCAATAAAGTCACTGCCACTTATACTGAAAAATGGCACGTTTGCTTCGCCAGCAGTCGCCTTCGCCAGCAAAGTCTTACCCGTACCAGGAGGCCCTACAAGAAGAGCACCTTTTGGGATTTTGGCACCAAGCTTCGTGAAACGAGTCGGATCTTGAAGGAACTGCACAAACTCCATCACCTCCCGCTTCGCTTCATCAACGCCTGCAACATCCTTGAAACTCACGTCGACTTTGCCATCTTTTGCGAATTTTTTGGCATTGCTTTGACCGACCTTGAATATGTTGTTCATGCCGCCACCTCCACCAATGCCCATTCCTCCACCGCTACCCATACCGCGCATGAGCAGCAGCCAAAATCCAATGATCAAAAGTGTTGGACTGAATCGCATGAATTCGCTTCCCCAGTTGGTTTCACTTACATATTGAACAGGAATAAAATCTTGCGTGTCAATGCCGAGTTCCCTTTGAAATACTTCCAATTTCCGCTCAAAAGCCTCGACACTACCTATCGTGAAGTAGAAGTATCTATCCGGGCCTCGTCTACTACCCATCTTCGGCTTTTCACCACTCGTAGGCCCAGGGTACCCCCTCGAAACGCTGGTTTTCTCGCCTGCATTGAACCTACTTTCTTCGCTGCCATATCCGCTGGTTGCCGGGTCATCCCCCCAGCGATTACTACCAGAGCGCTGCTGCTGCTGCGATTGACTGTTGAAAGAGCCTGGTTGAACTGCCGAGTCCGGTCGCAACACTACCTTCACGGTGCTCTTGTTGACAATAATCAAACGCTCCACTTCTCCCCTTGCCAACAGTTTGGATTTGAAAGTTTGAAAATTGATTTCTTCCCCTTGTTCGTCATTGCCTTTTAAAAAGCCCCACATAATTGCCAGTGCAAGACCTGTGGTCATCAGTCCTTGTATTTCCGACTGATTAGGTGGTTCTGGGGCATCCCCCTTGCCACCACTACCTCCTTTCGGCGTTTGCTTACCCTTGCTGCCCATCGATCTAAAGCCTTCCGCCCAGCTGCTACTGCTGCTGCCCCCCGAGGATCCACTTTCTTGTTCAGCAGCTGCACCCCTTCCAGCGCCCTTCTTGTCGGCACCTTTGCCACCTTCATTTGTTTTACCAGACTTGCTCTGCTTATTCCCTTGACGTCCGTTCTTTGGTTTGAAATTGCCGAAAGGATCATTGCTACTAAATTTTCGTCTTTGCGCTGCCTTGTTGTTTGCGCAGCGGGTGCTTGGCCTAGCGGAGTGAGATATATTGCGACCTTCAATCTTTGTCAAGCTCCGTGCAAGACGCAAAAAACTTTTTGCAGCTCCGTTCGACAACAGACCGCTCGATCGCAACTTTTGAATATTTTGCTTCGACGATATCAAAGTGTGGAGACACTTATTTTCCCTCAACGCACTATGCAACCGTCTAACATTTCCTTTGCGGAGCCCATTCAACGCAACACGTTGCCAGGCTCTCATGATTACTCTGTGTATAGGTCGTTGATTTTGACAATGTGGAAACTGATTGTCGCGAAGAAGAATTCAGCCAAGTCGAATGCCATCGAACAATGGTGTGGTAGACATGCCATGCAGTGGTAACAACGTGTTGTTGTTGGTTGTTGTGTGCAATATTATAATATTTGGAATAAAATATATATATAATACACAGCAGTATTAAATAATAATGATTATTATTTATATTAATTTTTTCTTCTTCTTAGTTCTTTTTTCATTATATTATTAGACTTACTATTATTATCATCGGTGATAAAAATAATAATAATAATCATTGATTATAACAACACATATTTAGTATTGCATCATATCATCATACATTATTAACACATAATATTTTACTAATTATTATTTATTTATTTTACTACATAATAATATCATTATATTTTTTTGCTGCTGTGCTCAACTATTAGAATATGAATGAGGGACACTCACCGCCCTGATTGCATCCAATGCTAAGCAATGCAATGGAATGACTAATTTCATTCCATTGTCCTCATCCTAACAAAGGATTTTACTACAATCCTTCTTTTGATATTACACATTATTATGTTTGCAGTGCTGCGGTAGTCGAAATGGTTTGTTTTGTTCTTCTCTGTTTGGAGAGTTGGTTTCCCCACCATAGTCACCCATGTTATTCAGCCCCAATAAATCGATTCAAAAAAGTAAATCTCTATTCTTCATCGCAATGATCGATCGGAACAATAGAAAGGAGGCACGAGACTCCTAGGAACAAACACAAGACTACACAATTAGTATAATATACTTTTTGTACACTAAAGTACGCTTTTTGTAGAGTATATTTTCCTATTATAAAAAGTTAAGGTTCAAAAAACAACAACAAAAAATGGGAAAAAAGTCACCCCCAGCAGCAGCAGAAGAAGAAGTGTACAAAAGTTAGGCTTTGTCTGACTGCTTTTGATGCCAACAACCTCCTCCTCGTCTTCCAGGCCAAAAACGCCACTCTAATTCGTGAACTCCTACGGCATACAGAATTAAAAAACGGTAGTACCCCACCACCACCCCATGATATTGCTCTACCACACGGACCAACATAATATTCTACCCTCCGGACTCAAACACTCGTCTCGTCCTTTATGCTTTCCCATGCCATTTGCGTTGATCCCGACGGAGAATCCTGAAATTGGCTTACCAGCTCAATGTCTTTGGTAGATTCACCGGTTAAGTTCTGAACTTCTTCGTCAGTATGTTTTGTGTAATAATACCTGAAATACATGCATCTGCACAAACATAGACAAACCAGCAAAAGTACGACAATTGTGGACACAAGAATTAGTGTGTCTGCCAGCATGGTCTTCATCAACGCAATGCTCTTATCCTTCCAATTTCCCTCTTCAAGTTTGCTCAAAACATCTGTTATATTTTTCGTACTTTTCGTTACATTACTTTCTTTTTTAGCCGGCTTTCTTGGAGTGCTGGAAGGATTTACCTCTGGCTTTTTTTCAGTTTTCTTATGGACCATTTCGTCAGGCGTAATTTTGTAACATCTTGGAACCGAAAACCATTTGGTGCCACCAAGTATTTTGACATCTGCGTTCGCTACAGAGTAATTTGGTTTTGTACGAGCCCTAACAATATGCGACACAGGATCAATGCTCGGCGAAGACGAAGGTCTTTTGTGTTCCCATGTACTGTCTACTGTAGCTATTGCGGCAAAAATGTAGTTACCCACGGGTAACATATTATGCTTTACGATCGCTGAGAAACGTTTTTGGTACGGACTTCCATTTTTGCCGAGAATAACATCAGACCGGGGCATCTCGCTTTCGCTCCAAAATGTACTGTACGGCGCCTGAGGCGTAACACCCGACCCAGACATTAAACTGTAAATAGTTGCAAACTTTTTATCTGGATTACCCACAAACTTACTTTGTTGAGACTCCGACAACGTATGGGGACAGGAGTTATTATCGCCAACCTTGATGGCTGCAAGGTAGGTTTCCGTCACGCTAAACGCACCGCCAATATCCCACCCAAAGGTTAAATTCGTACCAATATCTGGCTCATCTTCCTGAATTTGATGCATGCCTTGCCACACAAGGTATGGCTGCACAACATCACTCATTATCAAACACAGTCGTATGTTCCTAGCAATATGACCATCGTTGTTCGTCCCAGATTGAAACAAACCATAAGTGTAGCCAAGGGTGTTTGCTCTAGGCGTTTTTTCATCAGCTGTTTCAACCAAGACGTTCAGAGTCCGCAGCATGTTGGTTTCATAAGTAGTCCTTGAAGGCGGGTATGGCCCAAACGGGTGATCAGGAGGTCGACATGGATGTGAGCTGCTCGAGTCAAATGTAGCCGCGTACGCCCAATCCTCCATCCCACCACCAACCGCGTATACGGTTTTGTCTAGGATCCCAACAGGGTAGTATTGCCTGCCGCGATACTTACCACCATATTTACCCATTGCCTGGCAAATCGTTTGAAATCCCACGTCATCTGGCGATACGTCTCGCGACGAACCTCGATGATTAGTACTGCCCCATTCGTAGGATATTGCTCTCATACCACCGTGAAAGGTTATTGCCAGTTGAAACAAATGCTCACGCCACAGCTCGTTTACGGCGCGCGCAGCTGTTGTCTGCATACACTGAGACGCTGATCTATCATAAGGAAAGTCGCGGTTCGGATCGATGCGGCCTTCTTCTCTGGTGTTCTGATAATACCCAAGCGCATTTGCACTCGGCATAATGTATATGCTGCGAGTCTTCACAAGGCGCATCAACCATTCATTTTCTCCATAGTAATAATTTTCGGTGAGCAACCGTGCCAGTTCAACAACTGTAGTTGGCCCCACTCTTTCGTTCCCGTGCAAGCAACCGGAGAAAAAGACTTCTGGTCTGTCGCTCGACAGGGTAGATTCTTCTGTTATTCTTATGAAATATTGCTTGCACGGCGATGTGCCACATGATCCAGGACTTGCTATTCCATATAGATCTTGAGCGTTGTGCACTTCAACTAGATTTGGATACTCGCTATTTAGCCTATTCAGCTCAGTCACAATACTGTCATAGTTCAGATACGTGTACGCTCGGTTTTTCTCATCTTGGTAGTATCGCGAAGGCGAAGCAAAAGCGACAATACTAGCAGCAAAAATCACTACTGAAAACAACATCTTATTGTGACAGTAAACAAATGCACAGTTACGCGACCGGCAACGGCGACGCACATGCGTTTTCCACGGAATGTATGTTATGAGTGTTTCGCAATTCAATCTTCACACGCCTCATTCATGGATATAATATCCATGAACAAAGCTTTCTTCATTCATCATTATATTATAAAAATAAATAAGTAGTAGTAGTAGTAAGTTGTTGTTATTTTATTATTATTATTATATATTTATTTAAAAAAAAAATTGATGATTGATATGATTATAGTATATAGTGAGTAATACTAGCTACCACTAGCCAGTTAGTCATTTATTATTTTGTGTTTTTTTTTTTGATGGTAATTCGTGCTAGCTATTTTTAATTTATATATACTAGTATACTGGCTACTTCTTTCTTCATGCTAATGCTATTATCCTACTCGATGCCCTCCTCTAGACTGTCTGCTTCGCTGTAAGCTCAACAGACAGTCTAGACTCGGAGAAAAAAAGGGACTTTTCGGCTTTCTCTGATTTTATCAACAATTTGAACGTTTATNGAATTTTGGGNATTTGAATAGCAAATATANTCCTGTGTATATGCTAATGGTAGGGTGAGAGGGGAAGAGCTTTCTGGAATTTTGTCTTAAAAAAATGAAATCATGGCGAGGATATTTTTAAAAAACTGCGGGGAAAAAAACAATTTGTACTATATTTGTTCCATATTTCCGATTATTAACAGATTAAGTACATTTAAATAACACTGATAGTGATATTTTTTTCTATCCAATAAATTCACAAAAAAAACTAAATGCTAGCAAAAAGTCCCCTTATTACTTCGGGTACTATTATCCGGAGTAGCACTTGTAGTAGTATATTTATATTATTACGACCTAATCGTATATATACATACCCTGACCACGCGCCTCAACAATCCAATAACAAATCATTTGCAAAAGCAAACATGTACGCGGAACAATTTAAAAAAGATGGTGTCACTGTTATACCTTTATTCACTCCACAGGAAACATCCCTTCTAAAAGAATTATTCAGGGAAACAATATTCTCGTTTCCAGAATACAATTTACCAGAATTGACAGAAGATGTAGGTCATTCGATGGGTGGATTCTGTGCATTGGCAAATCCACAAAGTTTTCACGCTCCATTTACTCGTCATCTTCGGGAAGCTGTATTCCAGCGAATGATTCCTAAGTTTTGGAACGATATGGTAGGGAATTCACCGGATACAAATGTAGAATTGTTGATCGATCGGGCTCTGTACCGTCCAGTGGATCGTAAACCCTCGCCGGAATCGTGGCATCAAGATCTACCCGATACAAAACTAATGAAGAAAATGGGAAAGGTGCGATGTCCAGACGATATTACGTGTGGTGGCTGGTTGAATCTGGATGAATTTGACCAGTTCTTTACCGGAATTAAAGGAACTCAGCACGATAATTTCTCTGCCAATGGATTCGCCCGTATCACGAAAGAAATGAAGCCACATTATAAGAAATTGGCAGAAAAGCAGGGTAAAATTAGAATACCTCCGGGCTGTTTAATTGTCTTTTACGAATCGATTGTTCACAACGTGACGTCCAACAAAACGAAGAAGCCAATGCATAGGCAATTCTTTGGATGGCGTATCACGAAAGACAGGTTGCCATTGTTTAATGACACGATACAACGCTGTAAAGATCAATTGCCCATTCGATTAAAGTCAGGACAGGAACCTCCAATGTATTCCAAAATGCACCTGACAAACTGGATACAGAAATTGGCTCGATGGTCTCAGAACATAAAGGATGAATTCTGTTACATGCATAAAGTTAAGTCTGGTGTCAATAAAGGTAAAACCTATCGTATATGCAAACGATATATCACCGATACGAAATACAAGTCATACGAATACGATCCGCATGAATTGGATTTATTAAAGCCACGACGCTATTTTATGATGCGCCATTGGAAATTTGACCTTGAATCGAAATGCATGTATAGCCATCATGCGCATTGGACTTGCTATGGCATATACCCACCGCCTGAAGTGCGTGACGTAACGGAAGACATACGGTTCGAAGAAGAACAGCAAAAGCGGGAAGCTCAAATCGATTTGACTCGCGCATCAAAAAAAAGGCGGGTATAAATAAGACTAAAACTTATATAAAATAATGACTACTGAATTAGAATCGTACTATAAAGACTACATTTTCAAAACTCAGATTGCCTATATAGATGAAACCTGTACTGAACGTGGCGTGTTTGCTACGGAAGATATCCAGATCGGCGATGTTTTGTTCAAGATTCCTTTATCGGAAACGATGAAGGGTACTCACATTGAATTGACTTACAAATTGATGGAAGCAGATACGCCTTATACGCGTTCTTTACCGGTTTGTATTACGAATTTTCCTGTGATGTGGTCTGACCTAGAAATCAGTTACATCAAAGGCTCTGCAATGTAGGAAATGATTCCATCTAGGAAAAAGAAACTGATGGAAGAAGATGTTGAAGGTAAGGGTCCACTGTTTCTGCATTACCGTTTGCTGGTCGGGTCTAGGGCATTTTCTACCGATAAAGACGAACATATGTATCTGGTTCCCTACGCAGATATGTTCAACCATTCCAACCATGCCAACGTGGACTGGAAAATAAAGGACGGTTACTTTACGATGGTGGCATTAAGAAATATAGCAAAAGGGGATCAATGTTGTGATACCTATGGGGTGAAAACCAATTATGAACAGTTATTGTTTTATGGGATGTCCATCGAAGGGAATCTGGACAATGATATTACCTATGAAAAATTGGAAATTCCTACTAAATTACGTACGAATTTGAATTACGATTATTTTCGTAATGTAATAGAATACGAATTGTGTGGTAAACTGAGTTTGGTGATTATGGTGTTGATGATCATTGTTCGAATTTTCGAGGCGAAGAAGGCAGCAGCGTAATATATATATATATAATAATAATATTTCATTTAGCAACTCTTATATCAAATATATACTCTGTATATAAACTGGAGCACTGGCGATTAGTGTAGCAAGTACATGGGAAGAACTTGTAGGGTTTTGCGTCTACCATCTACACAGCATTGAGGAGAGGTAGTGGCGAAGAGATTCCTGCTGTAGACTACAAGGAAAGGAGAATAAAAGTGGGGGCGTTCTCTACGCATCTACGCCTACACAGCATTGAGGATTCCGTGAAGGAGGAGAAGTCGTGCTGACCCATTGTAACAAGTGTAATAGAAGGAGAAGAAAAAAAATAATGAGAGCACATATAGGTTTTACTATAGTCTTCTTGGTGAGTTGTGTGGCGAGAATATTTTTATTATATTATTTTTTTATTTCTTCTTCTTCTTTGTTGTTGTTTTCTTCTTTCTACTCTATGAATGAAGAGCTCGCGAGTGGAGGAACCGGCTCGCGGTCTGTAGTGGCACTCGCACACTTCGCCAAAGGAGTTATCAGTACGAACCTGAAAACCACAACAAGATACCTCTTAAAGATATAAGCCAATTCCCCAGTTCGTAATACTTGAAACCATTACAAAGTTACGGAACGGAGATCCTAGTATTGATACAAGTTCGGACCAGTTCTAAAAAGGTGTATTGCAGCGTCCAAGTAACTTATAGGCGTGACTACAAATTAAAATGTCGAGCGTTGTTGCAAATAGTCGCGAAAATGATACAATATTTAATAACCCCAACATAAATGCAGTATTTCAAACAATTGTAGACTATGCCGTTTTTATCAACGATTCTTACGACGAAGATAACGAGAAAACTTGTGAGTATGATTTTAAGGGTGTCGCTGAAGAAGAGGACATCTTTACGACGAATAAAATAAAAGACGGGACAGAGGGTGATAAACCTGAAAAAGAAGGAAAGACGAAGAAGAAAAAAGCAAAATCTACGAGAAAAGGAGCGAAGAAAAAGAAACAGCCAAAATCTACTAATAAAAGAGCGAGGAAAAAGAAGAAACAACCAAAAAGTCATAAATGCACAGGCTGGAAGTTCGTTTATAAACATGGTTATACCGAAACTGTAGACAAGCAGGTATTAGGTAAAGCAGGTCATTTGCTGAGTCCATCTATTTCTGCAGTAAAGATTTGGAAACACAAACAAAAAGGTCTATGCGTAGTATTTCGAGGGTTGCAAACAATAAGTGAATGGATTAGTAATTTAAATGTTGGTGGGAAAAATTTATTAAAACCTAGTCTAGTAGATAATAATTTATTTGCATACGAGGTAAAATCGACTGTTTCAAAAAAAGCAAAAGTGCACAAAGGTTTTCTTGATGGCTATGAATGCATGCGTGAAAAGTTACGAGAAGTGATAAAAAAACATGTTGGGAAAAGTAATATTTGGTTCTGTGGACATTCACGTGGTGGTGCAATTGCTTCAATTGCTGCTGTTGATATTGCTAATTTTTTAAAGTTAAAAAAAGGTAGAATTAAAAGTTTAACAATAGGGTCTCCTGCAGTTGGTGATGAGATATTTCGAAAATTGTATGAAGAAAAAATTGGTTCTAGCAATACATATCGAATGAAAAATTGTTTTGATCCAGTTCCACTTTTATTTGATGGAGTAAATTATGCAGTTGGCGAAGAAGTGTGTAAACATGTTTGTGAGCCTTACGTACTTGATTTTGGTCCTGTCCAAGCGACAGTGAAGCTTGTAGTCGATGTAGCAGTAGTAAATAATAAAATTGAAGAAATCGGGGAAAATGCATACAAACATCATTTGCGTGTTCAATATTTAAAAAATATGTATGAGTATCAAACCCAATGGCAATTCTGGGTAAAAATTATTAAACGAGTGCCGTGGAAAGATATTAAAGACAAAGGCATCAAGTTCTTCAAAACAAGTGCCGAAAATGGTGGTAGAATACTTTCCTACGGAAAAGATGCTGTTACAAATAGTGGTGGTGGTGGTATATCATTGATGAATCCAATGAATGCAACCCCACTTGGATGGGCAAATCTTGCCGTTAATGTAGTAGGTCATGCCGCTACAAATTATCACATTCACAAAATGTGGGAAGATATGGATAAACGCTTTGATATGGTAGACAAACGTTTTGATGTTTTGGAAGATTTAATGAAAGATGTGAAGAATGCAGTTGAAGGTGCGGAAGAACGAATGATCGAGACAGTGAAACAGGAAGTTGCAGGTTTAAAAGTGGAAATGAACGAAGCTACAAATAAAATAACTTCTGTAATTGAAGACGAGTTTCATCAACGTCGGATGGAAGACTTATATGGTACTACAGAGCGTCTGCACAGCCGCCTGAATTTAGAGTGGGACAAAATCGAACCTGCGTATGAAGATCTGGAAGAACATTTTGCACATATGATTTCACATTTGGATACTAAACATTCAAAGGATCCTAATAGCACTATCGTACAGCGCTACATCAAATATGAACTATTAGCATGCCATGTAGCATTTCAAGGTTTTGAGAAAGGAATGGAAGTCAATCATGATTATATGGAGGATAGAAAAGAGTTCTTACTTGAAAAAGTCGCCCCGCATGCATTTCATTGCATACAGAATTTTAATCATTTTGAAACAGCTGTCCAAATATCTAAATGTTTTGATAGTTTGTGTTTACATATGGACGAAGACGTATTTGATAGGTTGTTATTAGGTAATGTTGGGAAGGATATTAAATTTTCACGTAATTTGCATTTATTATCAACTTATAATGATGTTGATGGTACCGCCGAAGTTGTTGCTTCAAACAGGAATAGCAACTCATCGTTAGTAAATTGGAAATATCCAGTAAGAGAACGTTTGCCAACATTGAATGATATAAAGGAAATTATTAATATTGCAAAAGTGCTATTGGAGAGAGATGATGTGCAATCCCTTTTACATTTACAGATTTTTCAATATTTATGCAATTTACTAAACACATTGCAAAATGAGAGAGACGAGGGTGTTGAGAATTTACGAAATGATGCATCTGAGGTAGCAGAAACATTTTTGCAAAGTATAATTAAAAATGTACAAACAAAATGCGAGAGCAATAGAACAGGCGCGATTGAATCATATACCAAATTTGAGAATGATTTACAGAAGATAAATAATGGTTATAACAATTGCAAACCATATATTCATGTAATTATAGAAGCACGCGAAAAAATACAAGAAGCCCAGCGCAAGGAAGAAGAAGCACGTCGAGAAGAGGAACGCAAGCGCAAGGAAGAAGAAGCTCGTCGAGAAGAGGAACGTAAAGCATATCAAAAATATGCTCTGAAAAAGACCCTCCAGCATTCGACACCTGTAACCGCCCTCGCCGTCCACAAGGATACGTTTATCAGCGGAGCTGGCTATCCTTCCTCAATTTCTGCTGCCATAATTAGCTATCCCGCAACATTAAAAATCTGGACCCTCGAAGGGGAATGCGTGAGGACCCTCGAAGGGCATTCTGCAGGGGTCGCCGCCGTCGCCATCCACAAGGATACCATCATCAGCGGCTCGGAGGACCGGACCATCAAATTGTGGACCCTCGAAGGGGAATGCATAAGAACCCTCA
>LT658855.1:0-12849 GCA_900128575.1 Stramenopiles sp. TOSAG41-1 | reverse complement strand
TGCACGGCGTGCATACCGAAAAACACATGTGCATGTTGATCCATTACGCCCCCACTTGTCCCGTGACGGTTTGTTTTTCACTGTTCCAAAGGCAAGGGAAACTATTGAGCGAGCCAAGGAGCCTACGTCGATCGCAGTGTGGGGTGATATGGGCGTGGTGCCCTTAGGGTTCAAAGTCTTTGACACGATATTGAAGGACCACCAGGAAGCTCCTTTCAACGCAACTATGCTTTTTGGCGACATAAGCTACGCTGGAATAGATACAGAGATCAAGATCTTGAATGTAACAAAAGCTGATGAGTGGGAATTTGTTTGGGACCTTTTTGGAAGACAGGTGGAGCCACTATCTAGTAGAATTCCATTTATGGTAGGAGTTGGTAACCATGACATGTTTTATGGTGCCGCAGCGTACTCCACCAGATTTGGGATGCCCTGGGAAAAAAGCAATGGGCAAGGAAATTTCTGGTATTCGTTTGATATTGGACATATCCACATGGTGAGTGCAAGCTCGGAACATAGCTATCTCCCTAATAGCAGCCAAATCAAGTGGTTGGAAGAGGACTTAAAGGAAGCTGATAATAATAGAGTTAAAGTGCCGTGGATTGTTTTTAACATTCATCGCCCCATTTACAGCAGTGATCTGGATGGTTTTGATGCGCATAAACCGGGCTGCCCACTACAGCGTGGTTTTGAAAACTTGCTGATCAAATACAAAGTAGACTTGGTCCTGGTAGGCCATGAACATTGCTATGAGAGAATTCATCCCGTAATAAATGGAACTGTTGTGTCCGTCCCTTCGAAAAAAGATCCTGAAGGCAACGACATATATGAGAATCCCTCAGCGCCAGCTCACATTGTTGTTGGAACCGCTGGAGCCATGCAAGCAGAACATTGGGTTGAACCGTCGCCCGATTGGTCGGCCACTCGCTTTGCTAATGGTAATGGAGGAAAGTATACGGACACATTTGGTTATGGGCAGCTGAAAACCTTTAATTCGACTCATTTGTGGTTTAATTTTCGTCCTGTGAGTGGAAACGTAAAAGACGCCTTTTGGATTGTAAAAGATCCACATGAATGACACAGAAAAACTACAATTATTACAAATAATATTGGCAAAAAAATATAAAGTGATATAAAAAAGAATTGTGTTGTTGCCGCTGAGCGAAATAATTTCACAGTACTACACGACAGCATTACGTGTAATTTGCTGTTGACTTAATACATTTTTAGCTGTTCTCTTCTTCACTTCTTCTTTTCCTCGAGAACAGTTGGTTCCTCCGACGCTTCAGCAGCCATGATGTTGCCAGTCGGATCAACAACCGCATCAGCAATGGGTTTAGTCTCCATTTGCAACATCTTCGTCCCTATTTTTTTTTCCCGTCGCTTCTTTCTTATTAGCATCCCTCTAACCCTGCTTTGTATTGCCTTCGCTGCAATATTCATCTCTTTCACTTTAGCATCAATTGACAGACCATTCAGGGAATTAATAGCTTCGGCGCCATGCAAAATAGTTGGAACTTGTCGTAAGATGACGTTTAACATTTTCTTTGTTTGGAAGGAAACTGGGGCAGGATACACCAAGTATATCACACCAACACATTCTTTTCTCCCTAGCCCTACGTTGTTATGGATCGGCACGCACAGTAAGGGTAACTTGGTGTCTAGATCCACATTCATATTGAAATATTCATTATTGTAAGCAGAAGGGCATTCAATACTTAAGCCAGTCATGGCCACGCGAATTGCAATACTTTCTGAATCAGATTTTAATTTCCAGCTTAAGCGTTTTGGTTCTTTAGGCGCTTTCTTTCTCTCACTCTCTACTTTTCTTCTTCTCCAACCGACATGATCTACAACGTAATGGTGTGTAGAAGCACACCACATCTCTTTTTGTTCTTGGTTGCAGACGAAAACAACACACCGCGCTGCAGATGTCAAGTTACAAATTAGAGCTTCTAGTCGTGTCATGAAGTTTAAGGATGAATCTTTCAAGAAACGATACCAAAGCGATGGTAGTGAGTTTAAGACCCGCTTTTGATTATCGTATTTGGACTTATAATATTCACTTCTCTTCCAGTGACCAACCATCAGTCCTATTACATCTGCCATCATTTCAAGGAAGACCTCATCCATAAGCGTAAAGTCAAGTTTATGATTTTTGTTTAAAGCTTGTGCAACTCCAATAGCTTTACCCTCTTCGTTATGGATTGGCACAGACAAAAGTGATCTAGTTTTATATGTAGTTTTCTTGTCCACTTTTTTGTTAAAGCGTTCGTCTGCGTAAGTATCATTTACAACAATGACTTCGTCATTGGTGAGGCAAGACCCAGCAATACCAGAATCGCTTGGAATACGAATGATGACACCAGGGGCTACTTCTGCAACAAGTTGTTCTTTCTCCTCGTCTAAGATAAATACACTAGCCTTATCGCAATCAAGAGCTTTGACAACTTCACGTATCTTGTAATGTATCTCTTCGCTCGTTGGATAGGCGTAAGGTTGCCCTTGTGGTGGAGGAAATGGTGGGGGCGTAATGGATCAACATGCACATGTGTTTTTCGGTATGCACGCCGTGCATTGGAATTCGAAGGCGCTGTTCGCGGGCGGTTGTTGTAATTTTTTGTTTTAGAATTATTATTTGCGCGGAAAGAAGCATAATTGATTGATTTGTTTGACGATCGCAGCAATCGATTCAGTTGGTTTGTGCTTAGCAATTTCGGCTGGTCCAATCCCGATTGATCGAGCGACGCCGAACGTCTACGTTCCTCTTCTTCCTTGTCGTTTTTCTGCATTTCTCTGCGGCGCCGCAACGGTGTTGCTGTCTTTGGTCTGCCATCAACCTTCATTTCGGCGTTGGACACATGGTCTGGAATACGCTTTCTATCCACATACGCGGACGCTGGCCTCATGCTTACAGAAGCCTCTAATTTCCCGCTTAGCCACTGGAATCGGCGCTGGATCGTACGCAACAGTGGATGATCTAACCAAACTCGAAGACTGCCTAGAATTGCCAGCAAGGCACAAAGATGTTGGGCGGCAATAACAATGTGATAGTGTGATGCTTATATGCTGCTGATGCTGCTGCTGACATGACGACAACATATGAAATAATAAATAATAGTGACGTTACGACAACAAAAGAAGAATTAGAACGTTCACATTGTACGCACATTCCTACGTATACTTGGGAACACTTCCCTATTTCGGGGCGTCTAACCGATCTGCAAGATTTTAATTTTACAACATATGATATTCAAGTATAGTCCTTGAACTACGAACAGAAGTCCTAACAGCATGCAGCACAAGAAAGGCTGGCTCTCCTCCTCTTCTTATATTCTTCTTCTTCTGCGCCCGAATCTTGTGAACCCAAATGCCAATCGACCACCTAATGCTTACGGAGGCGCTATCGTCGGCTGCGGCAAGTCCAATATGGCGTCCGTTGCAGAAAGCATGCCAGAGAGCCGGAGTGCGGAAGATATTTTGGAGGAGATTCTGGATTTTAAGAGGAAGGGAAATGAAAAATATTCGGAAGTGACGAAACTTACCAAACTCATAGGAAGTGGCACGGCAGCCGTGGAGGGCGATTCTGGAAGGACAATGTCACTGAAACAAGAGATCGACGCGAATCAAAAGGAAGCTATTAAGTTTTACTCTATGGGTATTGATGTAAAGACTCTTTTTGCGGAAAGTGCTTTCGCTGAAGGGCAGGAAATGGTGCAAAAGATGCAAGTAATCAAGTCGCAGATCTTTTTGAACCGCTCGATCGTGTTCCAGCAACGTAGTAAACTCCAAAAGGCTCTTCACGATTGCAAGTCTGCCATTCAATACGATGAAGAGAACATTAAGGCTTATTACCGGGCAGCGAAAGTACTAATGGCCCTTGATCGTTTTGATGAAGCTTTAAATTACACTAAAAAGGGAATCAAATCAAATGGTACAGACTTGAAAGCTCTACCTGTAGAAAAACAGAAGTTGATCAGGCCGTTGGTAAAACTGCGCAAAGAAATTGTAAATAGTGGGAAAAACTTAAAAAAAAATGGGAATTCAAATAATAATAAGAGTAATAAAAAGAAAAACCCGCTGCTTGGGAAGTTGCACAAGCTATCAACTGCTGAAGAAAGTGCGAAATATAACGCTAGCTCCGAATCTAAAATGTTGAGAAAAATAAAAGAACTAGCAAACAAACATAGCAGTAGCAGAAGTGGTACTGATGCTATGGTCGAAAGGACTTTTGCTGCTTTGATGGACCCCAAGGAATTCCAACGACGTATCTACCCCGGATTGGAGCTCCCTGAAGGTTCAGATGCCCCAAAGGATTTAAAGGAACTGTTGAACGATAAAAGGTATCAGCAACCATTGGAGGAGGTCATGCCCAAGGTTTTGGACAAGGCGGAGACGGTTTTGCGAAATGTGAAGAGGAAAGGTGCAGCTGTAGGAGACATTATGGATCTAGAAACGGAAAACATATTGCGTCCACAAATTTTGATGGAAGCATTTGCAAGGGAAATTGCTGGTGTTGTGAATCGCACTCTTGCTAGCGTTGCAAAGCACTACGCTATGCTCGCTGCGGAGGTGGCATCTCCTGACGACGAACGTGCTACTTACGACCTGATACCCGAAAGTGCACTATCGACGTGGAACGACGTCGAGCGAGGCTTTTGCGTAATAGATAATTTTATAAACGAAATTGACAATGAATATGACGACAGCGTCGATGAAGCTAAGGTTGAATGGTCTAAGGTTGTACAGAATGACTTGAAGCGTTTGTACAGCAGCAAGAAATTGAAACCTTACGTATATGATAATTATGGTAGACCTGTGAACAAAGCAGAAGACGCAGGCGCAGAAGCAGAAAGTGCAGTTGCCGCAAGGCCTATGCCAGCTGTAGCCTGGCTCAAGCCGGACGACCGATTGAAGAAAAAATATCCCGCATTATTTGAGGTTTGCGAATCATTGCAAAGTTTAGCGTTTGAATTAAATAAAAAATCGGAAGAAAATTTAGAGCTAGTCGATCCGACAGATGATCAATTTTTAGTGACTTATTTGCCTGTTGGATGTCAAATGGCGCCCAGATACGACGGACAAAATGCAAACATACAAAATGGCATTGTGACTACGGCAACATATTTTCCCTATGATATGAGCAGCGATGTCTACATGGGTTTAGCACTGACAAATGGCCGAGAAATAAAAGTTGAGGTCAAAACAGAGCGTGTAATCTTGCATCGAAGTTTAAAAGTTATGAATGGCATCAGCAAAGTCTCCAAGCAGATTCCTAAAACCAACGTGGACGAGGAAACGAACTATCTAATTGATAGCGAATGCGATGGCCTATTCTATATATCCTATTTCTTCAGTTCTAAGAAGGGGGGAGACAAACTGCGAGAGTTCATGAAGACCCAAGGGGTGTGAGAACATGATTTTTCTTTTTACTATGTTAAATATTAGAGCATGGATTTTTGGACAGAAAATAGAGTGAAATTGTGCGCAAACGTGTATTAAAAAAATACATATATTCTTTTCTGTTAAAAGACACGTCAATTCTTTTCAGTTGATTTTCGCATTGCTGAAATCCATTTCTGGGTGTTGTGCCATGAATTTCTTTAACATCTCGTTCTTCTTCATCTCATCACTAGTAGGCTTGCCAGCCGCTTTTTGGCGCTGATCAAACATCATTTTCTCAACAGTTTGTCGTGTTTCCCCGTCTAAATCGCTCAGTTTTGAGTTCTCTGGTACAATCTTCTTGGTGTTGATTTCTGGATCACCTTTTACAACGCTACGCCACCACTCCATTTGGTTGTCTTTCAACAAGTACAAAACGATGTCACGACCCTCATCACTATCTTCCAAGGTCCATGTGCACTCGTCGGGTCGGATTTTGTTGAAAAATTCGCCTTTAACCAGCGCAGGTTTACCTTTCATGCCTATTTCGCATTTTGACGAATTGTATGTAACGTTGACGTGCTTCCCTTTGGTTCCTGCTGGCACGTGTATGTAAACTGTCGTCTCCTTCAACGTTTGTATCCAGCGGTAGTTGTCAGTTTCGCCTCCGTTGCCAACTGGTTTCGGGGTGCCATCGTCGTCTGAATCTTCGTCCTCCTCGTCCTCTTTTGGCTCTTCATCCTTTTCTTTTGTTGTGCTTTCTGTATCTGCACTTTTGTCATCGTCGTCTTCAATAATTTCAATTTCTGGGCCATCGCTCGTGGAGACGGCAGCAGCCTCTCGTGCTTGTTTTCTTTCCGCGCGTTTTTGTTTACCTACTTCTTCTGCCTTGCGGCGTTTTTCCTCCTCTCGTCGCAGTTGCTTTTCTTGCTTCTCCTGGGCCCTCCGAGCAGCTTCTTGCCTTTTTTTGCGGATTTTTCCAGCCTCTTTGACGTACCTGGAGACAACGTTATTGATGATCTCCTCCGCTTTACCTTCTTCCCCGCCTGTAAAAAAGTCTGTTTTTCGCTGAAGAAACGAGAAAAATGTATGAAGCAAAGACTCTACGCCTCCGCCGTTGGCGGTGTGCTGTTGTGCGATTGATAGGAGCACTGGATCAAATCGTTCGTTTGACATAATTTGTATGTTTGCTGAATTCCCTGGGGTATGTGTGTGTTCAACGTGCGTACACTAGTCTGGCGTTCGTCTATTAGAAGTGGCAGCAATCACCTCGCGCATTCCAGACGGCTTCCATTTTGCGCATTTTTTGTTGACGACCACCACTAACAGCAGCATCAGAGCATTAGCACCACATCTTCTCATCATTCTTATCAAAATCAATCAAAACAAAATACAAAAAATCAACAACACACAATTACAAAATAATAATAAAATATAAAAATAAATAATAAGATTTGCTGACAATAATAATATCAATTATTTGTCGAGGCCGATTAATAGTCTAAATAATGAATTGCTCCTATCACTATGTTCGTTCCCTCCTTGCATGGCTGACAATGACGATACTTGCCTATCAAATTAATGTACACTACGTGGCAGGAATAATAGGAGACCAGTGAATGAATGGGTAACAATTGAAAAGTCGATGGAGAGTGAGTTTTCAAGATAGAGAATTCAAAAGGCGATTGAATGGAATTCAGGCACCATCGCCAGTACCCTCACAGTAACTCTATGTAATGCAATCACAGTAACACGATGTAATGCCAGTACCCTCACAGTAGTAATGTAATCACAGCAACACGATGTAATGCCAGTACCCTCACAGTAACTCTATGTAATGCAATCACAGCAACACTATGTATGCTATGTAATGCTATGAACCAGGCTCTCACCATACCGTGATTTCCATTCCCTGTCGTTGTACCTTCAGTGTGCGACTAGACTATGCATGTTATGCTTGTGCAACTGACTATGAGTTAAATCTTCAATCCAGAGCAGTTATAAAATAAGAGAACTGCCAGTGTGTGAAGAAGCATGGCACAGTATTGGAATCAACGTAAATAAAGAAAAGTACTGTACTACTCGAGTAGAGTGGAAAAGGAAACAGCCTTGTTCTAATAATAGAGGACAGGTAACACGTCTTCTGCTGTTATTCAATTATTATTATCATTATATGAGATTGTGATTATTGTTGTTGCATTTTATAATACTTTACATTAATTATTATTACAGTTATTTATCATCATTCCTCCTCCTTCTTCTTCTTCTTCTTCTTTTATAATTTCTTTTTTTTGGTGAATGAACAACAACCGGGTTGGCTGTTACGAGTATTTTGGCATATACCGTATGGCAGACATCGAAAATCGCAAGCCTGCACTACTAGACCGTGCTTCGCTGCCGATCCCGGTGAGAGATACTTGGTCATCGTCGGTTGTCCGTGTCGTCTTGCAAAGAATCAACATTTCAACATGGCGACGCGAGACCAGCTGGACAATCTGCGCCCAGACGGGATGCCTATGGCGTGCTTCGTGCGCATAGACCCGCCGTCTCAAGGTGGCCGTATGGACGACCTTACCATCTCCAAAGATTACAAGAGCGTAACCTTGACGAGCAAGTCGGAAGAAAAGAGGACAAAGGTTATGGCGGTCATTGATGCAGAAAGTAGTACTAGAAATGTTTACGAGCAAACGATAAGACAAGCGTCTAGAAATGTCGCCTTGGGCACCAACTTGTCGGTTTTGTTTGTCGGTGGTTCGAAAACTTCCAAGAGGCAGACGTACGAAGGCGTCGTGCCATTGTTCATAGAAGCCCTGTCTACAGAACTAAACAACTTGAAAGCCCAAGCTCAAGGTAAGTATACCTTTTCGCGGACTCACAACATCGATTATCTCACTCTCCTCCCCCCCTTATTTCCCCTTTGGTCCTTTCTAACTGTTACGTTTGCATACGAACACACTTTGTTCCAGGTGCGGGTGGCCGGAGAAACTACGTTTGTGGGGCGACATATGTGGAAATCATTGACGAGGAGGTTCAAGACCTGTTGAAAGGCGATAATCTTCGGTTGGATATTGTAGAACATCCGGTGCGTGGATATGAGCCTGATGGTTGCTCGTACAACGGACCATACCAAGACGTTCGTCAGTTGAAAGATGTTTTCGTTAGGGGCAACGGGGCACGCTCTACCGGACAGAGGGACTTCGGACCAGAGAGTAAGTTTTCCACAACTGTCTTTGCCATGGATCTCACGAGCTTCCTGACAGACCCTGGTGGCAAGTCCCGGAAAACGTTTAAAACCAGGATCATATTTGCCGAACTACCTGGTACAGAATCTTTGTCTGGTGACGTGGCTTCGCTGGCGCAGCGTCAAGGAGCAAACTTGAATAAATCCTTGCTGCAAATTAAGCACGTCGCGCGCGTACTATCGAATCCGAAGACGGACCAAGCAGACTATGTCGAATTCGAGAGTAGCAAAGCGACACATCTTTTGGCGGATGCGTTAGGTGGGAACTCCAGCACCTGCGTGATCGGCTTTTGCCGACAGGGCCAAACCAATGATAGTGCCGAAACGCTCGACTTAATAGATTTGTTTTTGAGAGCAAGGACTTATCCACTGCATAATGCGGATATCGAACAGGGATTTTCAAGGAAAATGCGAATGCGTATTGCAAAAGAGAAAGCACAAATTAAAATGATAATGGACGGAAAAGGCCTTAGCGGCGATGACAGGGAAAATGTTGTTCAGCGACTTAAAGATGAAGTGGAAAGGTTGAACGAGAAAGGCGTAAAGAACAATCTAGAAATCCTGAAATTACGGGAGGACAATAAACTTGTGTACACTAAATTGCAGGAATTTCGCAAGAAGTACAACGAGCTGGTGAATAGTAAAGCTTCGCTTCAAGAGCAACTACTGAAATCAGAGGAAGAAAAGCTTCGTATTTCAAAGGCGCTCGTAGACTTGCAAATCGAAAACAACGATTTAGTTGAGCGCTCAGAGGCTGACAAATACGAGTTGGTTACAAAATTGCTTAACGCAGAAAATGACATTCTGGAAATGGAAATGAAAGAGCAAAAGAAGGTTAGGAGCACTGAAGACCTCGAGACGAAAATAAAATCTTTGACGAAGGAGAAAAAGGACCTTGCGATGGAATTTGTTACGCTGAAAAATAATTTTGTGAATTTGAATAAAGAGTACAAAGCTGAACTGGCAAAAAATGAAGAGCTCGGTGTGGAGCTGTTGACATTGGTCAACCAGAAAAATGCTATTGAGGCAGAGAAGAAGAACTTGACCGATGAGCGGGACGGCTTAAAGAAGGCGAACGTAAGTTCAAACGCTATATGCATTGGATTAATGTTGTTACTAACTATTTCTACTTCAACAATACAACCTTAGGTCCAATTAAGACAAGAAATTGCTGAAGTCCAAAGTGCCAATCGGGAGACTGAGAATAGGCTCCGAATGGAGCAAGAACGTTCACAGAAACTGACGGCGGATAAGGCCAAGGTCGAAATGACCTTGGAGAGGTCTAGAGTTGACTTCGAGAAGCGTGGTGTATTGTTAGAGAAAAGCGTCACGGAATTACAAAGAGAACGAGACAATGAACTTATAAACATACGGAAAGGGGGCGAGACAGAGCAGAAAAGATTCGAAGAGAAACAACTGAGGATGACCAAAAACCTAGGAGACTTAGAAACCAGGCTGAGACAAACTCACCGTAAACTAATGGATAGCGAAAAGAATCTTAGCAAAGCGCTGTAAGTAGCAGTTTATCTATGAGACCAGACTGCCAGACATATCACTAACCGAAAAAAATATTTTTGGCTACTTAGTCAAGACAATTCTGCATTGGATACGGCGAAAAATGCATTGGAGGTAAAAATTAAATCCATGACAGACAATTACCGCAGCAAGTTGTTGGAATACCTGTCCGAGAATCGTAGCGAGGGTCAAGGAGAGCAACAGCGCCAGTCGATCATAAACGAAATGACACAGACATACAAAGTGAACGAAGAGCGGATGAACCGACATCTCGAGGAGGCAAGGCGCGAAGGCCATAATCTAATGCTGCAAAATCGCGCGATATATGCCCAATATAAGGAGATGAGAAATCGTTTGGAAGACATTGACCCTGCCAACAGAACACAGTTGCCACCAGAGCCAAGCCGAGAACAATTTGTGGCCACTCTAAGCGAGAAAGAGCAAGAATATGAGCATCAGATGAATCAATTGCGAGAAAAATTGCGACAGCAAAGTATCGAGCTCACAAGTACGCAAGAAAAGGCCGTAGAGGCCGCGGAGACTTTTCGCAAAATGCTGAAAGGTGTCGAGAAACAGAATGCAGATTTAAGTGGCGACA
The DNA here is from genome assembly GCA_900128575.1 of Stramenopiles sp. TOSAG41-1. Taxonomy (NCBI): domain Eukaryota; species Stramenopiles sp. TOSAG41-1. Next base: position 2,113 of record LT658855.1, on the reverse strand, counting down.
ATAAACTGCTGAAGCAACAAAAAGAGCATCTAGAAAAGGAGTTAGAGCTCATGGCCAGCAGCGGAGGCGGTGGCGGTGGGAGTGATGCTAGCACCACAAGAGCTTTAAAGCAACTGAAATCCTTGCAAGAGAATTTGATGCAGCAAATGTCGGACTTAAGACGGACAGGGCTACCAACAACAGGCGTTGCAAGTGGTGCTGGCGGTGGCGCGGATCCTGTACAGCTGGCGAATGCTAGGGAGGATGCTCGCAAAGCACGCGCCGAGGCAAAAGATTTAGAATTGAAATTGATGGAGGCAAACAGAAAATTGCAGCAACAAGGGAATGCTTCTGGCGGTGGCGCAGCCGTCAGTAACTCTGGCGGAGGGGGTGGCGATGCCGCTGAACTGATTACCTTACGAGCGCAGGTTGAGCAGGAGCGATTGCAGGCAACAATTGACTCGTTGAAGAAGCAAATTGTTGTCGCCCAAGGTGCCAATGTCGCAGCAGGAAAATATAGCGATGATCCAAATAAACGCGCAGCAGAGCTGATGACCCGTAATGCCGTAATAGAGGAAGAGCTCAAAAATTACCAGGCTTATATGAAAAATGCACAAATGAAGTTCACAAAGACTGTAAAGAAGCTCAAGACACATTTGTCTTTTTGGAAAAAGAAAGCAGTAGCTGCTGGGGTTAGTCCAGACCTAAAGCCCTAGTGAAGCGTTTTGAGAGATAAAGAAAAATATATGTATTATATATAATATGTTATGGCGAAATTATGTGCTGTGATATTACCATACAAGTTTATATACATGTATATATATTACTTTTTGGGTTCGTTCTTTCGATAGTGAAGCTGGACACTTAGTTACATACAAATACATTATGGTATCATGATGCCTGCGGCTCCAATTATTCCATACTCGTTTTCCGATTCGAGTCAACATGTTGCTAACTTTTTGACATGGATACCGCAATTGCTAGATTAAGCCTATCCTCTTCACTCATGCCGTCCGTATCGTCAGAAAGCATCGGCGGTGCAGCTTGACCCCCCCCGCCAGTATTTCCAAAGCGCTTCAATCTTGCAGCTCGAATATCTTCTGGAGACTGTTGTTTCAAATGATCACCACCCAAAGTATTTCCAGAACTAGAGGCTACATTGTTTTGCATTGATGCTTCCAGCGCAGCTTGAAGCATCTGGTCGTCTACAGACATAGAGGATTTCTTGCTGGCTTTTGGGGCCAAGGCAGACTCAAAGGTATACCAATACTCCAACTTACCCATTGATGTATCCCTCGGTTGTGCTGGCAATTTTCCTACGACTTCAAATATACTATATCCACTGGCTTGCATCTGCGACAAAAATGCACTTAAGTAAAACATCCCTATTTTTTCTGGTTTTGTGTTTATACTATTTAAGTTGAACCATATCGGTTCGTCTACCTCTGAGCGTTTCAAGGGCCTTATGGAAAACCAGTGGGAAGCTAAGTTGAGGACGAATCCGTTTGCATTTTGTGGGTTTTTCAATACGCCTGAATCGAAAGTAACTCTTTTGAGTTCCAAAGCATGGGATCGTCGAAGTGCTTCGGCCAGTACTGTTAACGAAAAATTTCCTGAATCATCTACATTAACACTTTCAAACATTGTATTCTCTCCTGCTCTAAGTTCCCGTTCTTTGTTATCTAGTTCGTTTGCTATGTCCGCTAAGTTGAAAGAAGTGAAAAAAGGCCCTTGTAACAGATTGTTGAGGCAGTGTTGCCCACACAACGAAGCAACCTGCCTTTCGTGATATATAAAGGAAGACGAAGCACTCATAGGTAAGCCTAAGTGTCGACAAAAAAAATGTTAGCAAACGTTTTCCAGCAATGCTGCTTTCAAAAAAATTTGCTCCCTGAATGTACGACAGGGGTTTCAATCATCATCTGCTTCGACTACTCTCTTCTTCTTCTCTATTATAATACTACTAATAGCACTAGTGCTACTGATGAAGATGATGTATTATTTTCAATTTATATGAGAGAAGAGATGATGATCGATATAAAGATGCATTCGATTGGTTTGAATATATATAGAAAACAGTTTTGTAAGGAGAGCTTATGCTTATTCCTTTTCTTTACTACATAACTTGATGTAG
>LT658854.1:0-12855 GCA_900128575.1 Stramenopiles sp. TOSAG41-1 | reverse complement strand
AGCGCATTCCTACACGTTTTTGATGCGCCAAAAACTTCTTAGCACAGCCATCAACACATTCATCTTCCTTTGAATCCAAATTCCGCTGTAAAAAGTCCTTTACGCAAGTTTGAAAGCAAGTTTCAGTCATTTCGTTGAATAATCTAACTGTATCTTTCACTTGCATTCTATTGAGTATGTCCCGCTGCTGCGCGGACATAGCATTCATATTCATATTTGTATCGAATTAAATTGTTTTATTGTGCCTAGTATGCCAATAGTTACCAAGAGTGTCGTTCTGACGTGCAAAGAAAAATCAGGCGTCAAATTTAAATATGATGCACCTTGACTCGGTCCAGTTTTGTGGTTGTTTGTTGTCCTGCGCAACGATCCTCGTAGCTGAAAGAGAAGGTTGCCGTGGTAGCCCAACTGTATTCGCTTGCCACATTTTCGTTTGTTTGTTGTGTTGCTGTGGTGGTGTTGTGATGATGATGAGAGAGGAGATGATCGATGATTCATTATATTATTATTTAATTGTTATTATTGTTATTTTATATTATTATTATTCTATCACTGCGCCCAGAAGAACGAAGACGAGAAATGTCCTTGTATGTATACTAATTAGTATGAGAAAGCCTATTCAATATCCACTCTTAGCTTATGATGCTAGGGATGAAATGCCATACGTATATGAAAATGACCGATTTTTGGTTACTCATGGTAGTTACCAAAATACATTATGAAACATTTATATATTTTTAAAAGGAGAGGAATTAAATGAAGGATAGAATGCCAATATTTTACGTAAGGAGGCGATGAATTTGGATGGACGCCAACCATCGAGGATGAATCACTCTTCTTTCACATACAATTGCAATCAATCATATCTCACCATCATCATCATTATTATTATTACTACTATTATTATTATATAATAATAAATAATAATAAATAATAATTATCATCTCATTCATTATTATTATATTATATCGCGTCTTCTTCTTTCTTGGATTTATTGTTTACCAAACCCACGCCACGGACCCCTCTCTGCGCTACACTCAATATCTTCTCTTTACTTTCTGGAACAAAGAAACAAGTAGAACACAGTTAGAAGAGAAGGTTGATGTCGACACCGGTTGATGCCCCACATCGGCTGGGAAGTGATGAAGAAATACCTGAATCCCAAGACGAAGAAATTACGTCGGAGTCTTCCAGTGACGAGGACGAAGAGTTATCTAGCTCCGACGAGGAGTCAGACTCTTCAACTGCAGATGGGTCTGGTAAGACCAAATTTTCGCTTTCGTCCATGCTGACGAGGGATGACAGTGATAGTGATGATGAAGATTCCGAGCAAAAGCGCTTGAATCTTGTAAAGAATATTACAAAATTGTCCAATGGTACCTATGCAGCTGCCGATATGAACACGCCTGCCGAAACTCGACCAGAGTCTCAATTTACCAGTTCTAGTGCCAGTGGTAAAGTTCAATTGAGTGCGGAAACGTTGTTGGGGGCTTTAGGCGGCGGTGTTTCCGACAAGCTCTTAACTGAGTCTGTACAAGTGAATGAGGCAAAAAGTGCCGCGTCGGTGCCAATAGCGAAAACACTAACTGATAGGGCGAAAAGGCAGCTGGGATATCAAAAGTCGAAAGAAACTGCTAGTCAGTGGATACCCCTTGTGAAAAAGCATCGTGAAGCTGAACACATAAGTTTTCCATTAAATCAACCAGAAGCTTCTAATTTGACGAATGCGTCCCTTTCAGCAAAATTTACACCAAACGTGAATAATAGTATGGAAAGTCAGGTGCATGCATTGCTGCAAGAAAGTGGTATGGATGAAAGGGACCTTCGAGCGAAAGAAGATCGTGAGCTAGCCCTGAACAAGATTACAGAAGAAGAAGTGCTAGAAAGGCGTAAAAAGATGGCAAAAATGCGATCGATATTATTTTACCAAGAGCAAAAGGCAAAACGAATCAAAAAAATTAAGAGCAAGATGTACCACAAGATTCGAAATAAGCAACAAGATAAATTTAACAAGTTAGAGCGCGAACGTTTGCGGAGATTGGACCCTGAGCTTGCAAAGAANTTAGATGAGCAAGATGCAAAAAAATANGCTGAAGAAAGGTTTACTTTACGCCATCGTAACATGTCCAAGTGGGCCAAAAATGCATTGAAAAGGGGGCAATTACATAAAGATGGTACCAAAGAAGCGGTAGAAGAATCGCTTCGCATAGGACAAGAGCTACGCAGGAAAATGAATCATGTCAATAACGATGATAGCAGTAGCAGTGAAGAAAGCAGCAGTGAAGATGGAGATGATGAAAGTGACGACGATAATACAGATGCTTCTTCCAACGACATAGCAAAAAAGATGACAAAAAAGATGATAAATAAAATGGCAAAAGAAAAAAATGTGCCAAAGGGTATAATGGCGTTGAAGTTTATGCAACGAGCGACGGAAACGCAGCGTCAAAGGGCTATGGAGGAGGCGCAAGATTTGTTGGCCGAGCTTGAGGGCGACAAAAATGGTAAAAATAGTCACGTTGGGGGCTCATCGCGTCCAAAAATGGTAGGGCGGAGGCAATTGGGTCAAGGCGGTAGTAATGCTGGCAAAAAGAGTGAGAGGGCGGGTATTCATAAAAAAAACCGAGAAAGAATCAACAGTCTAGAAGGTAGTGACGATAGCGATGACGATGGTGGCGTTGACAACGATACAACCTCAAATGGAAAGGACAACAATGGACCAACCAATGCAAGTACAAGAGGAAGTGGGAAAACACGTATTTCGCAGCGCTTAAAAAATAAAGTCAAAGATAGAATGAAAAACGGTGCATTGCAAATCGATGAAGTTGCAATGTCTGCTGGATTTTCAACTAGAATTGTTGACTCAGGAAAGTCGTCGAACGTGGAATCGTCGATTATTCGCTGGGACAACGGTACGCAGGATGACTCAAAGGAAGGTGCATTCAACCTTGAGGAGGAGCATATTTCTACGACAAAGTCAGCTCCAACAAGTCTGGCAAATGATGATTCCCTATCAAAATCAAAGCGACACAGCAGTTCTGAAATAGTTAGTTCTAAAGATACAACGAATAACGCCACTAAAAGTGCCAAGGCTGTTTCAAACCCATGGCTTTCGAAAGAAAGCAAGTCGCCGTCTAACGAAAACAGTAGCGCATCAACTAAGTCTCCTAAAAAACGCAAAGTAGGTGTTATTGACACTAGCATAAAGGAGGCGAAACAGCTGGTTAATTCTGATAAATCGTTGGATGAACAAAAAGCGCAATACAACATGATCCAGTCAGCATTTGCAGGAGATGATGTAGAGAAACAGTTTGAAGCAGAAAAAAAAAGTCTGGTTGATGGAGATTCGTCGCAGAAAAAAGCTCCAACTTTAGCTGGTTGGGGAAGTTGGGCTGGAAACGGGGCTCCAACCGAAAAATCCTTCAGTCGGCGCAAAAATAAAAAAATGCAAAAGAAAAAGAGAGTTGCTGAAGCTGCTGCAAAAGCAAAACGGGATGCAAGAAGGGACAAAGATTTAAAGCATGTAATCATCAGTGAGAAACGGAATAAGCACGTTGCGAAGTACAACGTTGAGGCCGTACCTTACCCCTTTAAGAGTCGCGCTGAATATGAAGCATCGCTAAGAAACCCTCTTGGGCCTGAATGGAATACGACAGATGCCCATTCAGCATTAGTTAGACCACAGGTTGTTGTTGAAGCGGGCGCGGTTATTGATCCAATCAAAATGAGTGAAAGTTACAAGCGAAAATTGCCTCAAATATTGAAGAAATCTTTCGAGGAGCACAAAAGGAAACAAAGGAAATTGAGGCATGCAAAAAGAAAAANGGANTTNTAGATGTAAAAATTTAAAATAGTTTTATTAAGGTTACTATAAGTGAGTAGAAAAAGTGTTTCCAGACAGTGTATGTGCAGCCCCAGGGCTATGGGGGTAATTCAGCTTCAAGCGCTCCTTCAAATAATCATTTTCGGCGGCAAGTATGGAATTTCGATGGCGCAAATACTGCAATGGGTCGTTTTCAATGCTACTCATTGTGTCAGCCTGTGGATGAGTCGAAACCACTTTATTCCTCCCTTTAACGCCGGAGATAAAATTCTCATCCTTTTTTTCTTTACTGGTACTCTCTGGACTAGCAGCTGAATGTATAGCAGTCTTTCGAAAAGCAATCTCAGGAGGGCACCACATAATTCCAGTAAATCGAACAACATTTTCATGATGCGGAACGTCAAAGAGTGCGCCAAGAAGGCTTATATCCCCAACTTTATCCTCGGTGTTTTCATCCAATACCTTCGTGCTACTGCTTGAAGATACTGAAAGGGCTCTGAATTCAAAATACCTGTTTTGTATTCTTGTTTGCGCCTTTCTAAATTCATTTTGTAAAGTTGAAAATGCAAAACAGCCAGCCGTGACGTTGTTTGTAGGGTCTATTGGATCTTGCACGACCAACGCACCTTGACAGTATGCTTGCCGTCTTTCAAATGTTGTTAAGCTCTCACCTCTTTCCATACCAATTCCATTTACAGAGGGATCGAAATCCAAACCGTAGTACGTCAAAAATTCTAATAATACTTCTGCCAACTCAAAGTGACGTCGGTCGCCGTATCTACTCGCTAAGTCAAATGTAGGCATAGCCCCCTTCATTACTAATTTTTGAGACGACGCTCTCCTATTCGATTTCCTTCGACATAAAATGTGAACCATCATCAGAATTAAACCGTAGGACGAAAGGCCTCCGTTATACGCATTGTTCAAACCTTTATGGGCTAAAAATTGCTTTAATACGAGACACAACGGTTTTAGTAGTTTAAACTCGTCTTTCATCTTATTGACAAACTCTTTCGACTTCATAGGCCATGCTCTTATTGGGCGTGGCGACGGGAGGTGCTGCAAATTTTTCGGACGCTCTATACAGATGTCTATCCAGATCAAAGACTTAAATCCAACATCAGGAACTGGTACAGCAGCTGTTTTGATTTTAATAACAGGAATCTGCAAAAAAAAAGGTTGGACAAGATGGAAATAACAATTAGAAGTTAGTATGCTGGGATGCAATAATATTGTTTCGCATTTTGCACTTACCTTCGTTTGCAGTATCAAATCTACACTTTCAATCCATGTACACCTTTTCAATGTATCGGCCAGTTGGGTGTAAAGTAAGGCTTCGTTTTTAAGCGTAAATATTGATTCTCGATTATCAAAAATGCCTCTTATCAACAGGTCCACATCTGAAGATGGAATTTCCATATTTGTAGCAAAACTGCCATATGGCTCGACGACTACACCGGGCCAACATTGAGATACAATTCCATGCAAAATGATAATGATGGAGGATTGCAAAGCTCGACGACGGCTATTAAGTTTTTCTAATCCTTCAACCATCGAGTAAATGTCATTTTGCAGTACATTATGCAAGGCCATACATGAAGTTGAGGAGCTTGAAGTAACTGTAGAACTGCTAGATACGCTTGTTAAAGATGATGTGTCGCTTTCATAATTAGTCATAGAGTTTTCGTCATCTCCATTTCCATTATTGCAGTTGGTACATCCACTACTACTACGTTCTCCTTCGCCCAGCTTTTGTTTATTCATATCCGCACTTCCAGTAACAGTAGTTTTGACAATACTATCAGTGTCTGTCGCCTTCAATTTTCTTTTTCCCTTCTTTTTTTTCTTCTTTTTATTCTTCTTCTTTCTGCTGTCGCTACTGCGCAATTCGAGCACTGGGTTCTCCATGCTACAAAGCAACTCCTTCTCTACTTCAGAACTGTGAGCATCACGAATGCGTGCACATACATGCAGTCGAACTTGAATCTTCAATGCCAATTTCATGGCTTTATCTTCCACAGCAGCAGCAAAGAAGTAGTCGACAAAAGGCAAAAAGATTATTTTTTCAATAAACATCGTCGCTCCATCACTGCGATCTTGAAATTCGTATCCAGAAGATATTATATCATAAATCTCTAGGCATTGTTCCTGTTGTAACCTATCCTGAACCTGTACCTCTTTTGTCGATGATGCCAGAGAGCATAAAAGTTCCATCTTTCGGGTTCTGCTGAGTCGCTGATACATGGTCAAAACTTGGGACGCGCTTGTAAGGACAGCAGTGTCATCGCTTGCATGTTTTTGCCGCAAGGCTTCTTTACTGTATGATTCATTAAGGTAACGGCATATATCCAATGCCACAAAACTTGTCAGGGAGCCAAAAACTAGCGATGTTTCATAATTACCCCTTACGCCAGAGGAGTTGATGCTACCGTTATGACTTAATTGCACTGGAATTTCGTTCAACATTGTGACAAAAGCATTGTTACAGAAGTCTTGAAGTGACTTAATAGACTTCATTGCGACGTTTCGGTATATTTTTCGCGACACCTCTCCCACGTGCCCATCTTGTTTGGTGGTCGTATTTTTTCTAGTATCGTTTCCTTCCCTGGTTATGTCGAAAAAAAGCGACTCAAGAAACAAACGATCCGTTTCCTGATCAAACTCTTTTAGTCGAGTCGACATTTGTTTTCTAAAACTGTCGTAGATTTTGTCATTTTCGGGTGCATCAACACACTCATAGTCGTTTATTATTTTATCGAACGGGTGAACGGAGGATACACGGCACGTGGGCCTATTATACACTTTTTTGTTTGAGACGTTTGAGGGAGACTTTTTGCGATGAACAATAGCTGCAAAACATACTGCGGTCAAGGACTCGACGCTACTGGTAATTTTTGCAAGACAATACTGTAAGATTTGAATTGTAACTTCGGATAGAGGAACACTACTCAAGTAGTTTTGTTGTACTTTTGTTTCCAAACCGTGAAACCACCGATACGTTGCTTCTCTTTCTTTTCTCTCGCTATCATTCTGCGACTGAAAGTTCGCCATGCTTAACAACGCATGGCATAGCAAACTCTCGTTTTGATCCATAGATTATATGGGCGTCTATGTTCTACGTTTTTACTCTCGCATAAACCACTTGGCTTGTGGGTCTCTTTAAGTGCAAGGGAACGCACAGATTATCATAATAATAATAAAGAAGAGGTCAGTAGAAAGAAGAAGAAGAGAAGAAGAGGAAGAAAATCAATATATGCACACCATAATAATAAAATGAATGATGATTGATTGATTAATTATGAAGTAGTAGTTATTATAATAGAAGGTATTGTGTATATGCTCCCACCATATCATCATCATCATGCATAATAATACAATGTTTTGTTATATTATTATTATAGTAGAGCATTGAGGTAGGAGGATTACGAGTAGTCGAAGGAGTTCATTTTCAATAACTTAATTTCTATTATATAATAATGCTGTAGAAATGGAGGATGATTATGATAGTGGAAATGGAGATGACGAAAACTCTATGACTAATTATGAAAGCGACACATCATCTTTAACAAGCGTATCTAGCAGTTCTACAGTTACTTCAAGCTCCTCAACTTCATGTATGGCCTTGCATAATGTACTGCAAAATGACATTTACTCGATGGTTGAAGGATTAGAAAAACTTAATAGCCGTCGTCGAGCTTTGCAATCCTCCATCATTATCATTTTGCATGGAATTGTATCTCAATGTTGGCCCGGTGTAGTCGTCGAGCCATATGGCAGTTTTGCTACAAATATGGAAATTCCATCTTCAGATGTGGACCTGTTGATAAGAGGCATTTTTGATAATCGAGAATCAATATTTACGCTTAAAAACGAAGCCTTACTTTACACCCAACTGGCCGATACATTGAAAAGGTGTACATGGATTGAAAGTGTAGATTTGATACTGCAAACGAAGGTAAGTGCAAAATGCGAAACAATATTATTGCATCCCAGCATACTAACTTCTAATTGTTATTTCCATCTTGTCCAACCTTTTTTTTTGCAGATTCCTGTTATTAAAATCAAAACAGCTGCTGTACCAGTTCCTGATGTTGGATTTAAGTCTTTGATCTGGATAGACATCTGTATAGAGCGTCCGAAAAATTTGCAGCACCTCCCGTCGCCACGCCCAATAAGAGCATGGCCTATGAAGTCGAAAGAGTTTGTCAATAAGATGAAAGACGAGTTTAAACTACTAAAACCGTTGTGTCTCGTATTAAAGCAATTTTTAGCCCATAAAGGTTTGAACAATGCGTATAACGGAGGCCTTTCGTCCTACGGTTTAATTCTGATGATGGTTCACATTTTATGTCGAAGGAAATCGAATAGGAGAGCGTCGTCTCAAAAATTAGTAATGAAGGGGGCTATGCCTACATTTGACTTAGCGAGTAGATACGGCGACCGACGTCACTTTGAGTTGGCAGAAGTATTATTAGAATTTTTGACGTACTACGGTTTGGATTTCGATCCCTCTGTAAATGGAATTGGTATGGAAAGAGGTGAGAGCTTAACAACATTTGAAAGACGGCAAGCATACTGTCAAGGTGCGTTGGTCGTGCAAGATCCAATAGACCCTACAAACAACGTCACGGCTGGCTGTTTTGCATTTTCAACTTTACAAAATGAATTTAGAAAGGCGCAAACAAGAATACAAAACAGGTATTTTGAATTCAGAGCCCTTTCAGTATCTTCAAGCAGTAGCACGAAGGTATTGGATGAAAACACCGAGGATAAAGTTGGGGATATAAGCCTTCTTGGCGCACTCTTTGACGTTCCGCATCATGAAAATGTTGTTCGATTTACTGGAATTATGTGGTGCCCTCCTGAGATTGCTTTTCGAAAGACTGCTATACATTCAGCTGCTAGTCCAGAGAGTACCAGTAAAGAAAAAAAGGATGAGAATTTTATCTCCGGCGTTAAAGGGAGGAATAAAGTGGTTTCGACTCATCCACAGGCTGACACAATGAGTAGCATTGAAAACGACCCATTGCAGTATTTGCGCCATCGAAATTCCATACTTGCCGCCGAAAATGATTATTTGAAGGAGCGCTTGAAGCTGAATTACCCCCATAGCCCTGGGGCTGCACATACACTGTCTGGAAACACTTTTTCTACTCACTTATAGTAACCTTAATAAAACTATTTTAAATTTTTACATCTCNACNTTGNTTTTTCTTTTTGCATGCCTCAATTTCCTTTGTTTCCTTTTGTGCTCCTCGAAAGATTTCTTCAATATTTGAGGCAATTTTCGCTTGTAACTTTCACTCATTTTGATTGGATCAATAACCGCGCCCGCTTCAACAACAACCTGTGGTCTAACTAATGCTGAATGGGCATCTGTCGTATTCCATTCAGGCCCAAGAGGGTTTCTTAGCGATGCTTCATATTCAGCGCGACTCTTAAAGGGGTAAGGTACGGCCTCAACGTTGTACTTCGCAACGTGCTTATTCCGTTTCTCACTGATGATTACATGCTTTAAATCTTTGTCCCTTCTTGCATCCCGTTTTGCTTTTGCAGCAGCTTCAGCAACTCTCTTTTTCTTTTGCATTTTTTTATTTTTGCGCCGACTGAAGGATTTTTCGGTTGGAGCCCCGTTTCCAGCCCAACTTCCCCAACCAGCTAAAGTTGGAGCTTTTTTCTGCGACGAATCTCCATCAACCAGACTTTTTTTTTCTGCTTCAAACTGTTTCTCTACATCATCTCCTGCAAATGCTGACTGGATCATGTTGTATTGCGCTTTTTGTTCATCCAACGATTTATCAGAATTAACCAGCTGTTTCGCCTCCTTTATGCTAGTGTCAATAACACCTACTTTGCGTTTTTTAGGAGACTTAGTTGATGCGCTACTGTTTTCGTTAGACGGCGACTTGCTTTCTTTCGAAAGCCATGGGTTTGAAACAGCCTTGGCACTTTTAGTGGCGTTATTCGTTGTATCTTTAGAACTAACTATTTCAGAACTGCTGTGTCGCTTTGATTTTGATAGGGAATCATCATTTGCCAGACTTGTTGGAGCTGACTTTGTCGTAGAAATATGCTCCTCCTCAAGGTTGAATGCACCTTCCTTTGAGTCATCCTGCGTACCGTTGTCCCAGCGAATAATCGACGATTCCACGTTCGACGACTTTCCTGAGTCAACAATTCTAGTTGAAAATCCAGCAGACATTGCAACTTCATCGATTTGCAATGCACCGTTTTTCATTCTATCTTTGACTTTATTTTTTAAGCGCTGCGAAATACGTGTTTTCCCACTTCCTCTTGTACTTGCATTGGTTGGTCCATTGTTGTCCTTTCCATTTGAGGTTGTATCGTTGTCAACGCCACCATCGTCATCGCTATCGTCACTACCTTCTAGACTGTTGATTCTTTCTCGGTTTTTTTTATGAATACCCGCCCTCTCACTCTTTTTGCCAGCATTACTACCGCCTTGACCCAATTGCCTCCGCCCTACCATTTTTGGACGCGATGAGCCCCCAACGTGACTATTTTTACCATTTTTGTCGCCCTCAAGCTCGGCCAACAAATCTTGCGCCTCCTCCATAGCCCTTTGACGCTGCGTTTCCGTCGCTCGTTGCATAAACTTCAACGCCATTATACCCTTTGGCACATTTTTTTCTTTTGCCATTTTATTTATCATCTTTTTTGTCATCTTTTTTGCTATGTCGTTGGAAGAAGCATCTGTATTATCGTCGTCACTTTCATCATCTCCATCTTCACTGCTGCTTTCTTCACTGCTACTGCTATCATCGTTATTGACATGATTCATTTTCCTGCGTAGCTCTTGTCCTATGCGAAGCGATTCTTCTACCGCTTCTTTGGTACCATCTTTATGTAATTGCCCCCTTTTCAATGCATTTTTGGCCCACTTGGACATGTTACGATGGCGTAAAGTAAACCTTTCTTCAGCNTATTTTTTTGCATCTTGCTCATCTAANTTCTTTGCAAGCTCAGGGTCCAATCTCCGCAAACGTTCGCGCTCTAACTTGTTAAATTTATCTTGTTGCTTATTTCGAATCTTGTGGTACATCTTGCTCTTAATTTTTTTGATTCGTTTTGCCTTTTGCTCTTGGTAAAATAATATCGATCGCATTTTTGCCATCTTTTTACGCCTTTCTAGCACTTCTTCTTCTGTAATCTTGTTCAGGGCTAGCTCACGATCTTCTTTCGCTCGAAGGTCCCTTTCATCCATACCACTTTCTTGCAGCAATGCATGCACCTGACTTTCCATACTATTATTCACGTTTGGTGTAAATTTTGCTGAAAGGGACGCATTCGTCAAATTAGAAGCTTCTGGTTGATTTAATGGAAAACTTATGTGTTCAGCTTCACGATGCTTTTTCACAAGGGGTATCCACTGACTAGCAGTTTCTTTCGACTTTTGATATCCCAGCTGCCTTTTCGCCCTATCAGTTAGTGTTTTCGCTATTGGCACCGACGCGGCACTTTTTGCCTCATTCACTTGTACAGACTCAGTTAAGAGCTTGTCGGAAACACCGCCGCCTAAAGCCCCCAACAACGTTTCCGCACTCAATTGAACTTTACCACTGGCACTAGAACTGGTAAATTGAGACTCTGGTCGAGTTTCGGCAGGCGTGTTCATATCGGCAGCTGCATAGGTACCATTGGACAATTTTGTAATATTCTTTACAAGATTCAAGCGCTTTTGCTCGGAATCTTCATCATCACTATCACTGTCATCCCTCGTCAGCATGGACGAAAGCGAAAATTTGGTCTTACCAGACCCATCTGCAGTTGAAGAGTCTGACTCCTCGTCGGAGCTAGATAACTCTTCGTCCTCGTCACTGGAAGACTCCGACGTAATTTCTTCGTCTTGGGATTCAGGTATTTCTTCATCACTTCCCAGCCGATGTGGGGCATCAACCGGTGTCGACATCAACCTTCTCTTCTAACTGTGTTCTACTTGTTTCTTTGTTCCAGAAAGTAAAGAGAAGATATTGAGTGTAGCGCAGAGAGGGGTCCGTGGCGTGGGTTTGGTAAACAATAAATCCAAGAAAGAAGAAGACGCGATATAATATAATAATAATGAATGAGATGATAATTATTATTTATTATTATTTATTATTATATAATAATAATAGTAGTAATAATAATAATGATGATGATGGTGAGATATGATTGATTGCAATTGTATGTGAAAGAAGAGTGATTCATCCTCGATGGTTGGCGTCCATCCAAATTCATCGCCTCCTTACGTAAAATATTGGCATTCTATCCTTCATTTAATTCCTCTCCTTTTAAAAATATATAAATGTTTCATAATGTATTTTGGTAACTACCATGAGTAACCAAAAATCGGTCATTTTCATATACGTATGGCATTTCATCCCTAGCATCATAAGCTAAGAGTGGATATTGAATAGGCTTTCTCATACTAATTAGTATACATACAAGGACATTTCTCGTCTTCGTTCTTCTGGGCGCAGTGATAGAATAATAATAATATAAAATAACAATAATAACAATTAAATAATAATATAATGAATCATCGATCATCTCCTCTCTCATCATCATCACAACACCACCACAGCAACACAACAAACAAACGAAAATGTGGCAAGCGAATACAGTTGGGCTACCACGGCAACCTTCTCTTTCAGCTACGAGGATCGTTGCGCAGGACAACAAACAACCACAAAACTGGACCGAGTCAAGGTGCATCATATTTAAATTTGACGCCTGATTTTTCTTTGCACGTCAGAACGACACTCTTGGTAACTATTGGCATACTAGGCACAATAAAACAATTTAATTCGATACAAATATGAATATGAATGCTATGTCCGCGCAGCAGCGGGACATACTCAATAGAATGCAAGTGAAAGATACAGTTAGATTATTCAACGAAATGACTGAAACTTGCTTTCAAACTTGCGTAAAGGACTTTTTACAGCGGAATTTGGATTCAAAGGAAGATGAATGTGTTGATGGCTGTGCTAAGAAGTTTTTGGCGCATCAAAAACGTGTAGGAATGCGCT
>LT658853.1:0-12523 GCA_900128575.1 Stramenopiles sp. TOSAG41-1 | reverse complement strand
TTTTCCCCCAGAAACAACTATTATTCGCTTGACAAGATGATAAACCCCACCAGCGTAAATGGAATCTCCGCGATAACCGAAAAACGAACCGCCCCTTTACAGGAGAGTAGGATGGTGAACACCAGCAACAGTAATGGGAACGCATTTCAACTTCCACCAAGGAAAAAGCAGCGGGTAGAAGTACACGAAGTTGATACGGAAGGGGCCGAATATATATGCAAAGCAAACGATGTTATGCGCATCAAATTTTTACTGAATCTTGGGGATTTGGACGATGACTATGACTCTGACGATGAAGAAAATGGTAATGCAACACAATCGTTTCATCCGGAGTTTACGCATCAGTTTTTTGGTGACCGTGAAACGATTGTTGGCTTCAAGAATTTAAAACTGCGTCTCTACTATACACCAAGTGGCGCCAGCAGCTTTTTTCAAATGCTATACGACGACCGCTTGCTAGCGATTGGCGCAGACCCCGAGAAAGATACGCCAGAAACAAAGTTGAACGAACTTTATGGTTTGCCGCCAATGTATACCAAGGATAAACTAAAATTTCGTCAAACACTAGCTCAAGAGTTACGTGGAACTTATACCCCTCCAGGGGTGAAGGTAGAATGTTTTTCCAACAAATTTGGTACGTTTGAAATTTATCGATCCTTTCCTTCCGAATCAAAGGAAGCGAAAGAGCAGCATGAGAGGCTAGAAACTTTGGCTTTGTATTCGATTGATGGGGCTTCTCCAGTTGATTTAGATGATCACCGTTGGAGGGTCTATACCATATATCAAAAATTGCCAGACTCAAAAAAAATGAGTGACGGCGATGGGGAGAAACCTGATGATACTTCATCATCTGTGAGAAAATTTATCGCATACTTGACCGCGTTTGAATTTACGAACCCGTTTCGAGCCGCACGACAAAAAGCTTTAAGAGTGTGTCAAATTCTAACGCTGCCACATCACCAGAGGCAAGGCCATGCCTCAGCTTTGTTAGACTGTGTCACTAAAGATGTCCAGGCTGAGGACATGTTTGAACTAACTTTCGAAGATCCATCGGCCGTACTTACACGTATGCGACAAGTCAACGATATAATTGCCTGCAAACGGGAAGGCTTCTTCGCGTTCAAAGATGTTCAAAGTATCTCGGTCAATAGTGAGATAAGTAAGCCAGAATATTTACCTTTTGTCTGGAAGCTCGGTCAAAGTTATATAGACAGGGTACAAAAGACTTTAAGGATCACAAGAAAGCAAATAATCTTTTTGTATGAAGTCCTAAAATATGAAGCGTTGCTTCTTCAAAATGGCAGCGACATGTCTGACAAGGCGCCATTAGAATACCAACGGGAAGCAAAAGATAAACTAGAGAAATTGCATAAGTTTGACCTTGACAAAATCAGGAATAGCGAAGGTGTCAAGAACGAAGAGCAATATAGGATGGCATTGAATATTCTGTACGAGAATCAGGTTGCGTATTTCAAAAACGTCATTAGTATTGCGAATGGTCGATTGACCAAGGGATAATTTTTTATTTAAAGACACGTCACAATACTTTTATATATAAATTTATGATTATTTAAAACGTGTCGTGTGTGTGTATTTTTATGGAAACATATTTTCCGTGTACACACTTGAAAACCACACACGGTTTCGCTGAATTTTTAGCTTCCTGGCGATGCCCCGGAGAAGTACTCTTCAGCACTTCCGTCACTCAAACCGGTAGAATATGCATGCGAATAGTACTCCGTATAGTAGCCCGTGTAGTACGATATATAATAATCCTGCTTGTAATCGTATGCGTGCTGCTGACGACATAGTTCACAATAGACATTTGACTGTGTGCAGTAGTAGCAGTAGTAATCTGCACGAGGTGAGTGCATAAGCGAATGTGTTATGACCGGCACCAGACTATATGTAAGTGACGGAATCAGGGCACTATTTACGTTCCTAGCGATGGATTTTGTCAAGGATTTCGATAAAATTTCAACTAAAGCTCTTGAAATCGAATGCGTTAGTGTGTAGGTGACAGTGGAAATGACACCTTGACCGACAGACCTGGCGCATTGCGAGGCTATGGCATTTGGGATCCGTAATTCAAGTCTATGCCAGACTGCTTTCGACAGCGCTTTAACAACATTATCTGTTACCAGTAAACCAACATCATCGGCGACACCGGCAGCGTGTTTTGTTGCAAGGTGCCCCCCCGTGGATGCAGTTGGAGTTTTCTCACTACCAGCACCAAAAAGAGACCTTGGGTCAAGCTGATTCAGCAAGGGCTCTGTTAGCGGCTCCTTCATTCCTTCCGTAGTCAAATCTCGAAGCAAAACAGTCAATGGATATTTGACTAGCTCCATAATGATCTCGGGTAACTGTTTTCCCATTGCAGTTGCAATAGGCTTCAAAATCACCTCGTAAAGTTCTCCAGCATGTAAGCCTAATTTTAAAAATGTCTTCATGCGCAGGGTTTCAACAGCTCTCATTAATGCACGTTGCTCATTCGCTTCGTTATGCTCATTAAGCAACTTTCTTCTTCTACCTTTTCTCGTATTCACTAAGCCGTTTTCGTGAGAGGCATTTTGCTTCTTGCCATATATCAACTCCACAAATGTCTTATCATTTAACAGCACATCAACAAATTGCGTATATATGTGTGCTAGTTTCATGAATTTGATCGGACTTAGGCCCATGAAAGCCTCTTTGTGTTTTTTTTCAGCCGTCATGTTCGACTTTACATCTGGATGAAAATATGATTTATCAATTGTATATTTGATTTGACGAAGGCGATCGTTACCATCGCAGTGGTTTTCCTGTATTTTGTGAGGATGCAGCTTAAACTCAACAGAGCCTTCGACGGGTTCCCCATCTGCTGATACCAGCACATTGAAGTTATTAACGCCACGCTCGAATCTATTTAAAAAATGCAAGACACAATCTTTTGGCCTTACAAATTGTAACTGTTTTGACTGTTGCCACAAATTCCTACTCATCATCAGAATACTTGTAAACATATGCCCGTCATTAGTGTGATCAAAAATTGGCCAGAAATTCACAGCAGGTGAATTTCCATCAGCTAAATTTACACCATAAGATTCGAATGTAATTTTACCGCACTCGAGGCGCACTAATCCATCAAGGTATGGCTGCGAGGCAGATGAACTCAACGGAACAGTGGAATTTATATACAAAGGTTTATTGAACAATACATTATATCTGAAGTAGTCTATCCTGGACGATGGAAGCTCATGCTTAAGAAAATGAAACAAGGGTCGACTTTTGTACGTGGACTCAAAGACGTCATAATGTCGATGCTTTGAAACCGAAGCGTTGACGACTTCAAGTACATTTGTCGCCGACCCGACCCTAACTATGCGGGCGAACAAAAAGACTGTTATCAGCAGGAAACGTTGCAAGACGTCCATCCGCGCCATCGCCCTCTGGGTAACCCCCTTACGCGCGAAAGCTGCGTCGTTATGCGCGGGTAGCCTTCCATGCATCCTTTTAGACACTACAGCCCGGAAGCCACCTGGAGAAGGGCAAGTTGTGCAATAGCCGGCCCTCGTCGCATCTCGTTGAAGCCTCGCATCCCCGCTAAGCAGCCTCTCTTCATTCATCATCTGCGCAAAAAACAAACTCAAATAATAATAATGAGGAAGATGAAACGGCCTCCATGTTCCCATACAAATTGGGTGAATTTAAATAAAACACCCATTTGACCCATTTGCATGGTACGATCACCCAACAATAGCAAGTATGAGTTTCTATAGTGTAACTCACCTCAGCTGATCCAGTCTGACCGAATCGAATGTAGTCTAAACCAGTTTAGTCGCCTTTTTATTACACTCTTTACTCTTTTACTTGTAGTGCACACATCGTGTGTGTGTATATATAGGTTGATTACTCTAGTACTCTAAGAGCATAAGCAACAATACTTCTCGTCTTGCATGTAGAAGAAGGTGAAGGTGACTTCAAACTTCCTTCAGGACTGTCAGGACCCAAGAAGCCAGACACGTCGAAGCACGGCACCAACGTTCGATCGCACGGAGCTGCAGCGAGGTCGCTCGGCACTGCGCTTCCTTGAGGCACCATGCATTATTGGGCCAACTTGTTGCTACTTGCGATATCAAATCCTACGCCACCTGTAGCACCGCCAGCTGGGAAAGGCATCATTAAAAGGAAAGTTTTCAATCGTTCACACGCCGCTCATATGGATCTTACGAAGCTAGAGGAAATGGTGAAGGAAAATCCTGAAATGGCAAACGAAATGCTAGAAAATCCGTCAATTCCTGCTCAAGTAAAAGAGCAAGTTCAGGCCATGAAAATTGTAAATGATGCAAAATTAGAGAACAAAAAGAAGTCGTTTTCTGAAAGACGGGCATTAGATCGAAAAATGCTCAAGAAAAAAATGAAATATCGTCGAAGAGCGCGACTGGCGAAACAGTTCCGCCGCATGAAACGCCGTGCTCTAAGGGCAGCAAGGTCATTAAGTCGAATTGTTGCCTACGTTGGGGCAATTTTATTTATTTTAGTTGCAACATTCTTTTGTCTTATTTACTCAGTAAAGTTCGAACCGCCAGTGGCGATGGCATGGATAAGCGCTTCCATGTTGGGAACGTTGCAAGGTTGGTTGCTGTTGGAGCCATTTGAGATCGTCGTTGGTGCTACGAAAGGAGAATGGACGGACAGCATGAAAGATGTCTATATGGAAAAAATGGGAGGCGAACGATACCAGGCTGCAATGTATAAGCATGAGGATTTACTACAGAAGAAAAGTGACAAAAACTAGAATTTCGAGGAGGTTTTTGTTGTTGTTAGCTATATAACACTACTTAATGCATGAATATTCTTTAGGTATCATAATTCCGAGAAGAACACCACCAAACATAATTATTATTATAGCTATAGCTCGTGCTATTATTATTAGTTTTCATTATTTTAATTCTTTTTTATTAATAGGCATAATAACAATAAAAAGATACTATTTTTTGAAATAAGACTACTAACCAGGGCTACTAGAATATAGGTAAACCAAAGGGGACAAAAATTGAAAATAATAAATAATAAAGGCTTCTCTTTGCCATTTTGTCCAGAGGAGAGAAAAAGAGATGATGATGATGTGTAGTGTTTGTTTTTTTTATTACCAGTAGTAGTACGAAGAATGCAAAGTGAAGGCTTGCTCTCACGAACGGTTTCTGGACTCGAGTTCAGTGGGAATATTCTTTCGAGCAACACATTAAATAAAGCCAAGTTCATACAGACAAATGAGTAGGAAGGCGCCTGACAAAGGATCTGGGGTCTCTTCCAAGTTTGACCATTTCTACGACCCCAAGCAAACTAGGGCAGATAGGGCAAAAGTTAGGGCAACGCACAGAGACATTAGTGACTTGATCGAGAAAGAGAAAGATGTTTTGACCAATCAGGTTCTTGAAGAAGCAAAAATATTCGATGAAGAAAATGGATATAGTAAAACAGTTTTTCATAAAATTAAAGGAAAAATAGAGGAAAATTACGAAAACGTAAATCGCACTCGGGAGGGCGTGGGAGACTTAAGAAACCTTCAGGATCTGACGAAAACAAGTTTTTTAGCGTCCAGAAGCTTGGTGGAGAGCAATAAGCATGTCAATCCCGATGCCATTATTCAAGGAATAAAATTGCGCTATGCCATTGACGCCTCTGAATTGAATAGTGTCAGAGATTTCAGAAAAAGTGCGATTGAAATTGACTGGGTAAAGCTCGGCCGAGAGGCTGCAGTGTATTGTAGGGCACCCCCCCCGCTGGATGCCAATGGTTGGCAAAGTGGGAACTTTTACGACGTCAAAAGTCAGAAAACAGGCAAAAAAGTACCAACGCGAGAACGAAAAACCAAAGTTCAAGGAAGAGAAAAATAAGAATGAAAATACTGATGAGCAAAATTTCCAATTAAAACTTTGCAGGGAAATGCTCGAGGTAGTGGAGAGGAAGTGTATGTTGGACGAGGAAGTCAAGAAGTATAAGCAAACTGGAAGCGGTGTATGTAACTTTCGACAACTTATTCTCTGACTAAAACACAAAATATTTTCTAACTTTTTATCACATTCGATCCTTACTTGGTTTCGTGATATATAGGCATTTGTAGAAAGATGTTTTTTTTCTCTTGTGCTGAATCGACACAGTTTTGCTCAAACCGTCGAGAACATATTTGCCTGTGCCATTCTAGCAAGGGATGGAAAGATTAGTATAGGTATCGGTGGGAAGAGTGACACTCAATACGATCAGCGACGCAACTGTGGTCTTGAAGACATACGTGATTTACCATGTTTTTGGTGCCCTATGGGTAGAGCAGATGCTGTTAACATCGCCGAAAGTAGTGCTGGCAGGAAAGAACAGCAGAATATAGAAATGATTCCAAGGATTGATCAATCCACATGGCAACGGCTTTGTAGAGAAACATCATTCGATTCGTTTATGGCAAATCGGAAGTATCCTGAGTATTATGGAGGCGAGACAACGACACCTGCAGCAGAAGACAACTCAGAAGCTTCTGAGACTGATACCAGTGACGAAAGTTCAAGTGATGAAATTGAAAGCCAAAAGAGGAAAAGGGGCAAATCAAAAAACGAATTTCACGGTTCCTCGTCAACGACAAAAAAACAAAGAAAATGACATGAGTCGCAAAACCAAAAAAAAGAGTATTTTTAGAAATGTGCCCACCCACTATATGTTAGTGCATATATATACATATATATAAGTAGTTCAACATTATCATATGTTCTGACTTAGTGGGATAATCCAGATGTAAATTTCCAAAGCAAAAGTTTGTTCACGCTTTGACAAACGGAAAAGTCAGCGGCCTACACTCTCCTCTTCGAAATCCTCTATTCCCGCATACTCCCAAGGGTTGTCGAAACAGTTTCGTTCATTTGGTTTTCTATAGTCTAACCCAAGTGCGTTGAAAATATCTTCTTCACTTTTACAGTCAACACGCTTCCCAAGAGGAATTTTAACGCGCTTTTTCCCTTTACCATTCCTGGCCACGAGCTCTAAGCCTTTATCAGATAGCGACCATCCAATTTTATTTGCATAATTTCTCATGCTTCGATTAAAATGGGCACTTCCAGTAAAGTAACTAGTTGGGAAATGTTTTTTGAAAATTTGTTAATCAGACTGTTTTGCACTTGTGCTTCGTACCATAAGAGGAAACAAGTATGGCAGGAAAGTTCGAACTTACAGCATTGCGAAAGGCAACTCGGCTGGGGACCATATTTTTATATCAATATGGCGATGTTTACCTCCATCCAGTTTACATATTCCCATATAGGTGGTGGTATAACGGTTGGTCAAATCGTCAACCAAAAACTTTTTTTCCTTTAATACCTTTATCAGATTCTTCATTATAAGTACCATTTTTCGCTCCTCAAAAATACATTTGTTGCATAGAAAAATGTCAATATCGCCACTTGACTTTTTTCCTCGACGGTACGAACCAACGCACTCTGCAGTTATTCCTTCATCATCAAATAAATATTTACACGTAGTTAGAAAAAATGTGAAGGAGATACTTATGTCTAATTGTTAAGCACAAACTTACCAGGACTAACGGCTATAGCAGTCTTCAGTACATAATCTTTTATAGCCGTTACTTCCGATCTTGGAATTTTCTGTTTCAAGTCTTCGAAATACTTGACACCAATTTTCATTCCATGAGTAAGTTTGATTTTCCCCTGCCTTGCACCTTGCCGTAGTTGCTCAACCGAACGAAAGCCCTTGTCATACAACGCCCTAGCAGTCTTTGTACCAATTCCATAGACCTTTACAAGTTCTCGTAATCCATCCAGTTTAGAGTCTTGCTCTAGCACTTCTAATCGTAAACTTCTTCCTGTCATTAGAATTTGCTTGCATTCAATTAAATTTTTTTTACCAAAACCTCTAATTTCCCTGTATATTTGGTCTAACGTTCGTGCCGTCAACTTGCCATCATTAAAACGGTCTGGACAATGTTTCAAAATTTTTGCTGCACGACGAAATCCCTGGGCACGATACACATCATTCATTCCGTTCTTTAGCTCATAAATATCAGCCAGTTTTTCCAACTTTTCGGTTAAATACTTATGTTTATCATTGATGACATCTTCGATATTCTTGAACTGACAAGATAATTTGTGTCTGTTACGGTATAGTCGTAAAATACGTTTTTTCTCTTCTGAACTTTGGATATGGGAATTTTCCCCTAAAACATATGCAATACAAAACGGAAGGTTTTTTGTGCTTTGTTTGATGGAATCCAACTTCAAATTAATGTATTGCTTTCCAAGTAAGTCCGCATTACGCTTATTGGGCAAATTATATTTTTCGTTGTATTGGTGATCCAAGTTAATTATCAAATTACTGTCTTTGACTTCACCACCGATTCTGGTTATTGGCGTGTAATTATCTTTCGCTGTGGTTCCAGGTTGTTCGGCTAAATCTTGAGAGTCGCTTCTTAGCCCAAAGTTTGATCGAAAAGCTTCATCATAGACAATATAGCGGGGAAATTGTGCCATATTTCCTATTGCATTATCGCCACTATTTTTGCGCGATTGCGGTAATAAGAAGTCTTTCAAAAACTTTGTTGATACTGTTAAAATATCATTACTCCTAGAAATCGCACCATACCATTCCGGGACCTTCTTGTCGCAATAATGCAATGTCAATGTACGAGAAGCCAAACTACTTACTATCACAGTGGCTTTGTCCGCCTTGATGCGATGAGGCTCTTTGTCAGCCTGAGGCTCGTTTGGCAGGTCACTCAACAGGTGCACGGGAGAATCGTGTCCGTATAGATCTTGGAGTTTCATGATCCAAATTTTTGCTTTCTTGTGGGTAACTTCAGAGCCGGCTGTATCAATAATTATTATCTGTTGAATGGCATATGCATTAGTAGGTTGATCAGCGCTTTCCATATTGTATACATTTTTTACATGGACGCAACGTTTGCGATTCAAACTGTTGGGGGTATGACTTATGCTATCCTGAATATTCTTCACTTCGGTGACGTCGTTTTGCCTCTCCACACGAGCCTGTTGGTTTTGTTCTGAAGTTGAGACCACTTTTGCAGCAACACACTGGTCTGATTTCCCAATTGTTGGCAATGATCTGCACTTTTTTCGTTTCAAGGGGCGAACATCTTTGCTGACGTGCTGGCCGAACCACATCCTGTCTAGTTTCAAAGCAAACATTTTTTGCCATTCAAGGCGTTTCCGTTTCTTTGCCACAACGTCATCTGCAGGCATAATACCAGATGTCAACGGCATGCTTGCTTAGGAATCAGTGCGACAAGTGCATGGCAGAAGACGAAAAGCGCAACTTCTTTTGGTAAATTTTAACAAAGTTATCGACAACGTCGCTTCCTTGCGTCTTGGTTGTGGTCCAGGTCGCTAGAGCTAGAGGAGTGGTATGTATACATATATTACGCATACTCTAAAATACATCACATCATTTTTTTTTTTTTTTATTATTTATTATTTGAAATTATATTAGTCTATTACACTGTAGTGTTATATTTTTTTTTCTTCTATTATATTATTATCCCTCATCATCTTCATAATCTCTTTTCTTCTTCTTCGTTTATTATCATCGATTTGTTGGTTATGCTACGAGTCGTAGTACTAATAATGCCGTCGCGTCTTTATCTTCCTCGTCAATCTTCTATCTTCACTTTCCCGGGCTTTCAGATTTGGCTTTCAGCGCTTAATGCTTTCATTCTAATTCGTCGCTCTGTACCTTCCTTCTTGATAGGAGTACTATAGTACGCTTCGATGGTATTGGAAGCAACAGCAAGAACAAGAGATCTGCCGCACCTGGTGTCTAGTTCATGCATCCTTCTGATGAAAATTATTTTACAAAAAATACCAAGCCTCCGAATTACTGGTCTGGAGGAGGAGGAGGGTCGTAATACGGGTCTTTTTTTTTCATTGTCCCGTCGTTATCGTCCGTCTGTTGACTTAAGTCATTACTCACACTCATAAAAGTGTTTGGAGGCAATTGAACACCATTTACCACAACTGGTGCTGCTCCCACTCCTTCCGTAGTTGCGTTGATCATAGTAGCATCTACAACAACAGGCTGAAATTTTTGTTGCACTGATCCAGGCTGTATATTATTTTGCAAATATGTAGGTGCCCATGTGGGTACTGCAGTTCCAGCCATTGCAGGACTCCATGCTGTTTCAGTAACCCCAACTGACTGTTGGTTATTGTAATTGACACTGTATTCAATGTTTGCTGTATTTGTCGAAATTATTCCACCTACTGCCGGGCGATTTAAATTGTGTGGCATGCCAGCAAAATCAGGATCAATATTAGGATTTACCATCGGAATTCCTGAGGCTGTCATTTGGATGTTATCCTCATGGTCCGGAGTATCGCCCCGAGTGCGTATTGTGCTTGCATTTCTGCTATCCAAATCTTTATATTTTTTTCTACGCAGTTTTATTGCAAAGCAACAACTAAACAATATCAAAAATGCAAATACTATAGCGGCGATTCCGGCAGCAGACATACCTCTTTCAGCATTAGACGGGGTAGATACCTCCTCTACGTCGTCCTCCGATCCTTGCGCAGAAGAACTGCTACTACTTCTTTCAACACAAAGGCACTTGTCTGAGCTTGAACAGCGTCCAAAATTTGGTTCATTCTTGTAATCGTTTAATTTTAGCAAACCGTCTTCAAAGTAACAACCTGTTGGATCATAGGCACGTCCAGTTTGATCGTCCCATACAGCCGTTTGATCTTTTAAATTTAATGCGACTGCTGCGCGTTCGCATTCACCAATTGTAGTGATGTATGTTGTACAGTAACCAGATGTTTTAAGTGTATATGTTGATGTAGATTGTATCGAAGGGCCTAAAGTCGTTGTTGCTTTGGTACATACCGCCCCCACACCACCTAACGAAGTAAATCCTGGGGGGCATGGATAACATGGTGATGATGATGATGAATGGCGGCACAAGCATTTATCCATGACAGAGCATTTTCCTGTATTTGACATTCTCGAATTAAATTTTAGCAAACCGTTTTCAAAGTAACATCCTTTAGGGTCATAACTAACCCTGTCTTGAGTATCATCATAAACATTTTTATCACCTAAATGGAGTTGCACAGCAGCTAGTTTGCAGGTATCACTATTTTCAATATAGTTGCTGCAAGACCCCGATTCTCTAAGAATGAAATTGGCTCCTTCTCCAACATGGCATTGTATCGAAGGGCCTAAAGTTGTTGTTGTGGTGGTTGTCATTGACTTATCAGTACCACTGGGCGGTATTGTTGTTGTTTTTGTTTGACCAGCCTTACAAACGGAAATATTGCCGTAGCCACTTCGATATGGTTTATCCTGCGGGCATTGCAAGCATGG
Organism: Stramenopiles sp. TOSAG41-1; assembly: GCA_900128575.1. Taxonomy (NCBI): domain Eukaryota; species Stramenopiles sp. TOSAG41-1. The sequence continues at coordinate 1,165 of LT658853.1, read as the reverse complement.
ACTATGACCACCGGGTGAGTAACCATTACATAGAACACACTGTAATGTTGATGTTACCAACCCAAATCCAGGAGGACATAATTTATTTATACATGCCGAAACCGATGTTTCCCCTTTGTTCATTGTAAAAGGTTTGTCAGGTGGGCATTTCATACATGTAGCATTTTTGCCACCTGGCGAGTAGTAGCCATTCTTGCATCTTTTGCAATCCTGAAACTTTCCACATATGCATATTACATGATCTCCACATGTGTCATCGCCGTTGGTATTATACATATATTTGTTACGATATTTGCCCCAACATGATTCAGTGCATCTAATGCAACCTTCGGGTTCGGCAGAAAAGCTTGTTGTCCCATAGAAGCCTAGATTCCCATCTATCTTTCTATTTGCTTCAGCGGCTACTTGACAATCGACAGAATTTGATATTGGCATCGTGCATTGCCCGCTTGTAACGAAATTGTTGGCATGACGAGTTATTCCTTCTCCCGGTTTACATGTACGAATCGCTGCACAATAGCTACCATTTTTTGCGCCAACCATCTCTACTGCACCATTCCAATATGTATAGGGCTTCTCGGAGGGGCATTTCATACACACAGCGCCTTTGCCTCCGGACGAGAAAAAACCTTTTCCACAAGTAGAGCAGGTTGCGGTTGAATAGTCTGATGGTAACCCTTTGCCTGGACTACATGATATCATCTTGCAATCCCCTAATGACATTGCCCCTTTGTTTTCTGTAAATGGTTTTGCCAACGGACATTGTTGGCACGTAATATTTTCTCCACCACTGCTATAGTAGTTTGCATCACATTTACGACAATCACTATTTGCATTGCTTCTGCTTGTTTCATATCCCGCCAGGCATGTAGGCCCTGTTCTACACCAATAACTTAAATTTGTGGCCCCTTGGATTTCCTTTTCGCCATTTCCATAGGTAAATGGTCTGTCCAAAGGGCACTTTGTACAATTACTTCCCAAACCACCAAGACCGAAGTAACCTTTTTCACAAGGAGAGCACGTTGTTTTTGAATAGTCGAATTGGATGTTCTTTTTTGAATAGTCGATTGGCAATCCTTCTCCAGGATCACAATTTAGCATCGTACAATCACTACTTGAAGTTGCACCCCTGCTACTAAAAGGTTTATCAAACGGGCATTTTTCG